>PVJH01011097.1:0-70413 GCA_004026705.1 Nesogale talazaci | reverse complement strand
ATCGAATATGTATCCCAGTTCTCTATGACCACTAGTTGAGAAAAATGCATAGAAGTTTCTAACTGATCAAGTATTTCCTAATGCCTTCTTAGTGTGTATCAGACTGTAGTATGTGACAGTGCTCAAGATTATGAAACCCACAGCCTGACGGTGTAGGTTCAAAGTTTGTTTCTACCATCTGTATAATCTAGACCATATTGCCTGGTCGTCAAGTGACTAATCTTTAATTTGAGGATAACCATGGCACTGAATACATAAACCTATTTTGTGAATTGAATAAATTGTTATAAATAAAGTACACTCATGGATGTTTGGCATATTAAATGTTTTGTGATGATTGGTAGCAGCGGAAGATGATTGTGATGTCCTTGGTGGTTATTTAGTTTCCTTTGTCTGAGCCTACCCTGAATATTCAGAGATGCCTCTCATTTCTTCACATCCCTTTATGTCCATATTATTTCACGATTTTGAAATTTCAGAAAGTATGTTGGTAATCCAATGGGGGAAAAATAACTATTCTTAATAAGAGACCATTGAATTTTTAAAATCTGATGGAATGAAATCTACAATTTGAGCTTTTTCTAAAGGATACTTTATTTTCAAAAGAATCTTATTGATACTTGAAGATTTCTGTTTTAGTTTGTTTTCCTTCGAGTTTTTTATTGAGTGGTCCTTTTGGTAATTTTCAAGTCCTTGAGGGCTGAATCTGGCAAAGACCCTCAACAGTCGGTCCTCTGTAAACGTTAGTTTAATGAGACTGAAATGATGCCACTCTGTTCAAATATATAAGAAAGGGGGAAAATAAACAGTGCAAAAAGAACTACTTCTTCTGACATTTACGAGTTTGAGTCCTTAGTGCATAGTGAAAAAGAGCTATGATGTGAGTGAGCAGGTTAGACTAATCTGAGCCGGGCTTTTCTAATGGGCATAGTGATGTCTATCCCAATTTTAGAGCACTTGATACTTTTGAAGGAGAAAGTGTTATGTTATGCAGTCTCACTTTGTCATAGGGCTTTGCCACCTTATTAGCAAATTCAAAACTGGAACTTTTTGTTCTTACTCAAAAATCTTTATGTTTCAGTGAAAAACAAAGTAAGAATTTTAGAAGAGAATTGCTAATAGCCAAAACTATTTTATTTCTCTTAATATTAAAAAAATAACACCCATCTGTGAATTGCCCAGCAAAAGAGCCAATGGGTGATAGTTTGTGTAAACAGAAGAGAAAATAAAATGATGTACAAGAAAAGACTGGGCAAATGCAAGACGTCCAAGAGAGTGTACACTTTAATTCTAGTGTAACAGTTCAGTTCATGTTCTTATATGAATTAATTACCTAAGAATACTTCTTTTCAGAAATTAGTCTCATAAACACACAGGACAGCTCTCTTCTGAATTGTAGGGTTGCAATGAGTCAGTATTGATGGCAGTTAGGGTTTTTTTTCCCGTTATTTTGCATTACATAAAACTACTTGAGAAAGATAAAGGAAAATATAAAACATATTTTTATCAAGCCTTTCTCATCTTATATTATAATGTCATTTAGTTGATAAATAAAAAACTTATGATAATACACTAACACCAGGGGATTAGACTGACATCATAAAAATTGTCATAGTATAGCAGTATGTATTGCAAATCATGACAAATATATCACACATCATAAAATAACAGTATGCATAATATACCTTTGATTTATATGTTGATTGATGATGCATAATAGTCTTGTCTTTGTAATAAAACCATGCATGTTTGAAACAGATTATTTCTACTATATATACATTTATATAAATACATATACATGTATGTAAAATGTGTGTACATATACATATATATTTTAAATTTGACTTGATACTCACTTCTATCCTTGTAACACATTAAAATGATTGGAATTTATAAGCTCTCACCAAGTATATCAGTTATTAAAGGAAAAAAATTATACAAAATAGCAAAGTATTTCAGATCCAAAAGTGGTCTCATGTCAGTGTCGAAGCAGTCATGAGGAAAATCAGACAAAAAAGAGCAGCTGGGCAGTGAAAAATGCCTGTTGAGATTTCTTCTTGCACTGAGTAGTTTTTCTGAACTACCTTCAAATGTAATTTCAAGTAATGCAATGGATTAATTAGTATATCTCTTCTGGCCATTACTTTTGTTACTCTACCAAAAGACCTTCACTGTCCCATCAGATTCTCATAAGTGAGGGAATTATCAATTGAGTATATGACGCAGTTGTTGTTGTGTTATATACCTGCTGGTTATAAAACCAGTCATCTCAGAGATGGGGAGAGATGGGGAGAGGGTGTTGTCTCACTATCAGCAAGAGAAAAGATCCAGGAACATAGTGCCTCTTGTCGATGCAGAGATCCCTATGCATTGAAGCTCCTTGATCCAGGAGATTGTCTTCACACTAGAGAAGGGTCAAAGGAGTAGCAGCAGCGAAAACATCAGTCAGAGCCAGAAACAGCGGTGTTCTCCGAGGACAGAGTAAGCAAAGGCCAGCACTCTGGGAAGAAGTGTAGCTTGTGGAATAGGTGTTTACTGACCAAAGAGCTGGGGCTGAAAGTCTTCAGCTTATAGTGGAGTGGCATACCTTTGACAGCCTCCAAAAGAGATTTTATAACATGGCCTAAGCAAGCTAAAAGCCAGGCCAACAGACTGAGAGCCCGACTGGAGGCTTTCTGCAAGATTAGCAGAAGAGAAACTGTCCTGACTAAACAGCAATATCCTGGGCATTTGTTTCCTGGATTGTAAACTAACTTCCCTAATCTACCCCATAATGTGAGCTTTGTTTGTGAGTTCTGTGAGACCATTGCAATGATTTATCAAGCTCAGTCACACAAGTAGAAGACTGTTGGAGGCTCATAGGATTGGTTACATTTGCTCTCCGAATAGGTGAATGAGGAAGGCCTGTGAAGAGGTCTGGCCACTGCCTTGTAGAAATTGACTTCGGGCAGCTAATGTTGCTAAAAGGTAACTGCTTTCCTCTCCCCCTCCCCCGTTGTGTAGTTAGAGAAGGCTAGATGCCAAACCATGTCATTCTTCTTTTAATACAGTTATCAAAATCATTTTGTGCCTAAGAAGCTGACTATATAAGGGGTTGCACCCCGCCCCCACCCCCAGCACCACCGATGCTACGTTGCCTTTTGGCTTCCGTTGGATTCAGGCAAAGGCATGTAAAGGGGAGGGGGCATGGCAATAGAAGTGAGAGAGGAACTATCATGTGGCAGAATGGGTATATTCCTCTCTTTTACCTGATGACATTAGCAGCAAACAAACAAGCAAACAAAAACTTACTCTGCAGAGCTAGTAAAGATAATGGTGCATAGCACAGGACTGCTAGCCCATCACACCTTTATTATATTTCTCCAAGTACCAAACTCGATTAGACCTAATTTTATGTTAAAAAAAAGCAAGTGTACAACTTACATTACAAAGTCCCTTGAGTATTTTGTTCTTGGTGTCTTTTCCAAAGACTAATTTAGCTCTTGACTTAATGGGAATTTCTTGTTTTTGCTAGCTGCCGCTCAACCATGAGCACCAGATGAAAACATACCCTGCTGAGCCCTGGGCTACCTCCGTGATAAGGATTTCTGTTGGTGGCACTGGGTGGGTTCCAACTTGGAGAGGCACTGTGCACAGTAGAAGGAAACGCTGCTTCGTCCGGGGGTATCCACCGTTGCTCCTGCGCTAGAGTGCACGGATGCACCACTGTGCCAATCCTTGCCCTCCCCCCCACCTTTGAGGCCCCTCTCCAGTGTACTAAGCATGATGTACTTCATCAGGGACTTGTCTCCACTGAAAACATATCCAAAGCATATGTGATAATTAGGTTTTGTCAGTCAGCAAGGCACCTGTTATGGATAGAGTATCAAGTCGCAACTGACATAAATGGCTCTCTGTAGCCTGGATTATCTATCTATCTATCTATCTATCTATCTATCTATCTATCTATCTATCTATCATCTCTATCTCTATCTCTCTTTCCCTTCCCGTTGAGGAACCATGCTGAGCTCTGTGATGCAGCCACGGCCATTGAATTCACAGAACTCTGCCCCCAGCGGCCTATGATGTTCCTGCATCTGCATCATTGCATAAATCTGCGTAAGTCTAATGAGGGACTTATGAACTAGTGTCAGCTTTATTGAGTTGAGTTGAATAATATCAGGTTTATTGATTTGAGTTGGACTGGGCTGGGATGTTTTATTGAAGGACAATTTATTTCTTGATATAAAATGCTTTCTTATACCTATGAGTGCCACTAAATATGTTTCTCTAATCAACTCAGCCTAACACAACATATAAGAAAATGTCTCACGAGTCTTGCCTCTGAGAAACACTCTCAACTTAATTCTTCCAAGATGCAAAAAATTACCGGTATATACATTTAAAGATTTGGCAGGATATGTATATATATATATATATATATATATAAATATCCTTAAAGCCATGCCAAGCTGCTATTTAATTAATTTCATATATGTTGCCCTATTTAATTATATTTGAATTTCTTGTGTAAGTCTTGTATGTCAAAGGCATATTTGAGGTAATTTATAAAGAATAAAATACATAATATTTGTTCAGTGAAAGAAAATAATCTTTTTTAGAGGTAAACTTAAATAACTAAAATACATTAGCATTTTTTACACTCTGAAGAAACAACTCCACTTTCAGAAATCTATTCTAAAGAAATTATCTGGGAAGTGTGATGAGATTTGACTATAAAGATATTCAGTGGGCTAGTCTTTAGAAGTGAACAATTTAAATCAATCTGAAGGCCCAATATTATACTTGCTAATTATAAAATATTAGAGAATCAAAGCCATGTTTTTTAAATGACACTTTTTGTCCCAAATATGTGTTCACGATACATGAAAATAGATAAAGGAGCTGTCATTAAAAAAGATGAAATAAGATTTCTGGGTAAAGCTGTATTTTTATAGCAATCTTAGAGAAAAGTAAAACGTTGCTAGGTAATATTTTCACTAACATACACTTAATGACAACTATCTCTCTGTTTCTGCAACTGTAACAGGTTTATAATGTTCTTGCTGTTTGTTTCTATTTTCTGCACAGAACACATGTCAAGAAAAAATCAATAAAGTCAATTTATTAAATCCAAAATAAGAGTCACATAATAGAGGAAAAAACATAAAGATGAGTTACTGTTTTCTCCTTATCTGATCAAAGAGTATATGTTTTGTAAAGAAAGGTAGTTTTCTCTACTGCCCCTTGACCTCAGCCATAAAAGACTATCTTCTATAGAACTGCAAGGAAAGGGCACTCACCAGCTAGCATATGTGATACCAAGGAACTGGTGTAGCATTTTATTTTCTGCCAAAAGAAGAGTCATACAATTATAAGATCAGTGGTTTTATCTACTATTGGGAAGGAAAATTTGCAAAACATTGCTGATTGAAGAAATCCCAAATAATTTTCAGTAACAAATAGAAAACAATCATCTAAGATTCAGAAAATACTCTGTAGAGATCCACTTCAGATGATAGAATTAGGACACTCTAAGGAACTGATGGTTGGATCCTAGCATCATAGTGTTAATAAAGCAATCCCATTTTTGTAACTTGTATTCAGTGTTCACTGAAAGAAATAGACATTAGACGTCAAATGAGGTAGACGGAAGTATCAGCTGAATGTCCATAGCACAGCCCAGAAAGTGAAACCGCCTCAATGGTATTCTTGTCAAATTCATAGCAGCCCAGGCACTACCTCAATTGCACAATACTAATATATACGCATATTTGGGTGAAAATATGCTTTTAGTTTACAAATCTTATCAAATGCCCTTTGAAAGAAATTATGTGTAAGAGTGTAGCTCCAAATTGTTCAAATGATTATAATTATACTAAAAATTTGTCAACATGCATCATCAGTGGGTTAGAATGAAATGGCATACAGTTTGTTAAGCATTTTGTGAAGGGAAAGAAATAAAAACCAGTTCATTGTTTTCAAAATGAAGCTAATTTTTGTTAAAGAAAAGAACAGTAGCACACAAAGCAAAATGTAAATATTTCAACTAAAAAAATGTTAAGCTAGCTCAAACAATGTTGGAAGATGAGGTTGGCTAATTGAAAGAGAAAAATTGCTAATTACCACAAGTAGCAATTTGGAGACATAAATATACAGGTGTGGTACCAAAAAAATCAGATTAACCAAAGCACACAAAACTCTAACTACAGTCAAAATTTCTCTAATAAATATTTTTCTATTGTATCATGTTTTGTGAATAATAAAGAGGTATATTATACTTAATCCAAAGAGAACTGTAACTATGAATCATGACTATTAAACTTGCTTCCTACTTAAGGTTGGAATATAAATCGGTTTGATATAATATGTGCCTGAGGAGTTTCCTTTGAGGTATCATGGGCGTTAGTGTGATAGAGTGGCACTGATGGGTCATATTCAAATCAAGGACTTACCATGTGTGATGGTAAGTGGTAATCATAATAATTATATACATAAACAAGCAGATGGACATGTGGCCCACAGGCCGCAATCTGGCTATAAAAGAGAGCTATTGCTGTATATTTAAGTGGAGGTGGTAGGCAAATTACTAGGTTCTTATGCACTACCTAAGGGGACTCTAAGGGAGCAATGGGTTAAGCATTGGGGTGCTGACTGCAGGGTGGGTGATTTTAAACCACAATAGAAAGATGAGGCAGACTGCTCCTGTAAAGATTTGCAGCCTGAAATTTTAAAGAGTAATTCTACTTTGCCTTTTAAGCGGGACACCATTGGCCGGGGGAGAGGGAGTTCTTGATTTAAAATTTGGTCTATATAGAACAACAAATATGTTCACAGAATGCAAAAATAGTATTGTAATATATTTACTTAATTTTAAAACGCCGCTGGACGTGGGATAAATTGTTCAAAAGCAGGACATCTGGTCACCGTACCAATAGAGCTATTATGAGTCAGAATGCACTGAGTAAACTGGGTTTAGTTTTTATTTGGTTTAGTGACTCATAATGAAGTCAGTCAAACATTGAGCTTACACACAAGGCCATTGATTATAACCCATCAACCACTTGGAGTGAGCGAAACATTCTTCTTCCATAAAGGTGAGCATCCCAGGGATCCTGAGCAGCAGGTCTACTCTGCCCTATCACTTTGCTGGGAATCCGAACGGATTCAATGGCAGTGGGTTCACTTTTAGTGTGAGAAAAGGTTCAGAGCCTATTCAGTGATTTAAAAGCTGTATGTGTATACATAGAAATTGGTGACCTGGGATTTCTGCCATGAAGAAAATGCCAACTATTTGAAAAGGCATTTTAGAGGCATATGGATAGTTTATCTCTTAGTGTGTGTGTGTGTGTGTGTGAGAGAGAGAGAGTGTGTGTGTGTGTGTGAGAAAGAGAGAGAGAGAGAGAGAGAGAGAGAGACCTGGAAGTGTAATATATATGCCTTGGACTCTAAACTATGTGTTAGAAACTTCAACTCCGGTCACTTTGCAAAAGAAAGACTGGACTTCCTACTCCTGTAAAAAGTTGTAAACTCACAAATAGGACTGAGAATAGGAGAAAGATATTTATAATATTGATGGACAAAGGTGCCAGGACTCTGGAACCCCCAAGACCACCATAGCAAATTTTACCTAATGGTAACTTTGTGAGATTCCACCAAGCAAGAGCATAGCCATTTATGGCCTCACAAAAGCTTATGTTGTTGGTTGCCATTGAGTCCCAATAATTCACTCTGCAAGGCCAATGTTCACAACAGCGGGCCCCTCCTAGCCCCCTCTTACTACACATCACATCAGACACTTGGGGAAAGATCTCTGGGAGGGCTGAAGCTCCAGATAGGACTGAGGCTTTGAGCAAAGGTTAGGTAGAAGTTGAGGCCATCTTTTATCTTTTGTTCTTCTATTTATTTTAAGGAGAATTTTCTCAACTCCATTTTCTTCCTTCTAGAAATAGTCCTTAGGATTAGGGCCTGGCTACTAATTATTCTAGGGCAGTGCTTCCTAATGCCATGACCCTTTAATTCAAGTCCTCATGTCGTGGTGACCCCCTAACCATAAAATTATTTTCATTGCTACTTCATAACTGTCATTTTCCTACTGTTATGAATCAGGTGACACTTTTGAAAGGGTCACTCGACCCCAAAGGGATCGTGACCATGGGCTAAGAACCACTGCTCTAGGGAAAAGAGTAACCTGAGCCAGCATTGTTGGTTATTAATTGGGTTCATATACGTTCCTAAAGGCATCGCTAGAAAAAATGAAGTTGATGATGATGAGGAATTATTTACAAGTGGGAGATGGCTCAATTGTTTCAAATAAGGGAAACTTAGATAAAAGGGAAATTGTTTTTGCTTTTTTAAAAAAAAAAGAGTTAAGGAAAAGCAGCAGCTGTAGATTATTGGATGATTTCCAAAAGACAGAACTCATATGTGCCTCCCCCATTCACATTTCTCTACCTATTCTAATACCAAGCTTTCCTTCCACCGTATTCTAATCCACTACAAAACTCAGAGACAATATTGACCATGAAAGGCATGTATTTATTCAGCAAGTTGAGGGGTAACTCCAAGTTTAGATCGGTAAACAGTAAACTCGGTCCTCGGCATCACTCTTCCCCACCGGTAGTCAGTCGTCTGGCCAGCCCCCCTCCTCTCAGCAGCATGGTCCTTTGGCTTTGCCCTCCATGAGCCTGGAAGTGAGGCTACTGCTCTGCCTTCCAGTCTCACAGCCTCCGTCAGTTCTGTCTCCTGGTCTCCTGCTCCTGACCTTGTCTTGACCTGGCTCCTTGTCTCTGCCCCATTGTCTTCTTGCAGCAACCTCTTGTGCCTCTGCAGCCAGCGATCGCAAACACGCTCCACAAGTGGGTCTCCAATCTCGTCCAGGGAATTCTCCCTCTGCTTCTGATAGGTCTCTTATACACAAAAGAATGGTTTTGCCTTTCAACAAAGTCCCAACAAAACAAAGGGTAGTGACTTGATTGCGCCACCCTCTAGAACTGTGTGGACTCACAATCTAGCTCAGTGGCATCCTGTCCATGAGCCTAACAGAGAACTCCCTCCACAATGGGACTAAACCCACAGGCAGAGGGACTGGGATTTACAAGACAGCACAGCGGGAGGATGACTAGAAAAGGTCATATTCATTGATTATATCTCAAAAGTTGAACATGAAAATCATACAAACATAATTTTGTATGCTGAAATATATTTCAAACCCTTCTGACTTTTGGAAGAACCATTGTTCAAGATTATATAACATGGGGAAGGGGAATTCAGTATTCTGAAAGGTCTCTTTTGTCATTTTCAATATTTTAGAATTATTTTAATTGCTATTAAGTCTGACTTTATTCTTAAGTGTTAGGGTCTCTGATAAATGGGAACGTCATTTCTCTATTACTCAAGTATATGTGACCAAAATGTCTCCTAAAGTCTAATTTTTTTCTCAATTATTAGATGGAATAATCAGATTTCTATTAATGACACATAATTGAGCATCACACTTTGTCTTGAAAAGATATAATTTACATCAATACCTTGTTTTTCCACTTGGTCATATTTACACCTGAAGCACTATTCTCAAATTTAGCAGCACATTCGAATACCCTGAGAAACGTGAGACTCTTAATGTGCTGGCGAAGTACCATGCTAACTCAAATTGAATCTGAGGGTCTAAGACAAAGGGACTAGTATTTCTAGAACCATCATTCAACTTTAGTCACTATGTAAAAATATCAAACTCTAGAGCTGAGTGTAGCTTATAAGAACCATGTAGGACACAGTCTTTCAAATATTGTCATCATTACAGAAGAAGATTTTTGTATTTTTTTTCTAAATTTATTTATAAATAAATTCTTAATTCAGCACTTGGACACTGATGCTATGGTAGTGTCTACATGAAGGGAATGTATCAAGTGCTCAAAGTTAGACAAGGTCAAAGAGTCCCCCAAAATAAAGGAAACAACACTTAAAATGTGCTTAACAAAACCAAATTTTCAAACTAACTTTAATTTATGCATAAGAGGGCCATTACACTTGTTCTTTTTAAAAGGAAACTTCTTAATTGGAAGTCAGCCATTCATTATTCACTGTGATACAGGTTTTATAACCTAAGGTTCCATGTGATTATTCACATGTTCAGCAAGAGGAACAGGGAAGGGGGGCAGCACTATTCTAATGACTTCGCTTGGTTTTGACTCTCTGGTTTTTATCACGCTTTAGCTTCAAATCTCAGTTACAGATAGTGTTAAAACTGAGGGAAATAGCATTTTGGTAGATGGTAAGTGATAAGTACTAGTCATTTCTAGTCGTTGAGCTTTCAATAAATACAGCGAGCTATTTCAAATCCCAACGTTATTTAAATAAAAGACTAAGAGTTTTCCTTGTATTTATTTAAGAGCTTAAAAGGTAATATTCAGAATCCAGCAGTCAACCTACTGAATGGTGTGATTAGACATTTATTTTGACAGTGTTCACTGAAGACTCAATTATGCCCCCACAGCTGAATTTGCACATCATCCAAATGTCTAATGATATGAGTGTTTATGGGGTAACAACAACCCACATACTAAAGAGTTTGCCAGAATTATGCCACTGTAATATCTGAAGTGAACATATTGGGCCCTTGTCTAGTGTACCTAAATGCAATACAGAATTATGGCTAAAAGGAGTGAAATAAGGCCTAAGCATTTTAAGCAAGCAACCAAAAGTGAAACCAGATTTTAATAACAGAATGCATATATGAATAATCAAATACCTCCAGAGATGGGGGAATGCTTGCGGTTTAATCTAGGCCATACATTGTACTGATTAGAAGAATGATTCAGAATTTCACAATGCCTATATTCAAGGTTATATAGATAATTCTTACGAAAGTTTAACCTAGAATCTGACACTCAGAGTTCAGAATTTCATTTTCTTTCTTAGGTAATTACATAATTTCATGTCAACTTGAAGATACATACAAGTGTAGGGGAGGTATTCAAACTGTGGGCCAGGTCACAGCCTAATGGAGCCCCTTTGTGGGTTTGGTTTTACATAAGGAGGGCCCTGGAAACCTTCCTTTCTCTCCCTGCATTCGCCTTCCTCCTAGGTGACCCTGGCTGCTGCCAAAGTCCTGGAGATGTGACCATTGCCATTGGATCCACGAGACTATGCACCGAATGGCCTGTGATTTTCCTGCATTCTGCATCATTGCATGTGACGACATGAGTCTGAAGAGGAACTTATGGACTCGTATCAGACGATGGACTTGAGTACGACTGGTATGGAATATTTTCTTGATATACCACTATATCTCGATATAAATCTCTTTCTTTCACATACATGTCTGTCACTGGATTTGTTTCTCTATTCAAACCAGCATAATGTATGTTATATCATCCCCAGAGTCTTCTTTGGAATGAAAATTAAGCATAATATGTCCAATAAAAAAAGATGCCCTGGTGACAGAGTGTTTACAGTGAATGACTGCTAACAGAAACAAATGAGGTTTAACCCTACCAATCACTTTACAGAAGAAAGATAGACAATGTTTCTATTCATGCATGGGCCTCTCACAGTGCCCATGTCAAAGCAAACTGGAACCCCAAACCATTGCTGGCTTTCCTCCGGGAGCTTCAGGCACTGAGTTGGCTTGCACAGTGAAAAAGAAGAATGTTTCTATTCAGAGGCACAGGTGTGAGAACCCTCTGTTCTTCAGAGTTGCCAGGGATGTGTCGGAATTGACGTGATGGCAACAGGTTGAAATGTTGGCTTGGTCCAACAGCCTGTATCATAAAATAGAACTTTACGGGATTCCTTACATATAATATAGATATATAAATATAACTAGATATAGATTCAACTGGTTATATTAAATCTTCTTACAAGAACACAAAACGATTCTATGAAAGTTCTTATAACACCTATAATGAAGTAACACAGCAAACAAACTCTGTCATAGGGCAGCTTAATTTAAAATTATGAAATATATATTTTAACAAGTATTTGTTGAATTTCTGAAACCAAAATGTATCAAATTATTAAAGCATGGACATATTCCTTAGATTCTGCTATAAAGAATGGCCAATCATTATCAGTAGTTAAAAAATATCAAATCAGAAATCTTAGGATTTCATTCCAAATTGAGTAATTCATATCTTTGTAATTTAGGGCAACTCATTTCAACCATTTGAGAATTTGAGAACTTAGTTCTTCGTGCTTCCCATAAGATTTTGTTTAAACCCCAATCAACTACCTAAATTTCATTTTGAACTAATTTATGTTGTTCTCAAGTTATCACATTTTGGTAAAGCTAGCCAATACTTTCCTGTTGTTAAATGCTTAGTCTCTATATTACAGCCACAATAACCTTATTATATAAAAACTGGAACCTGAGAAAAATATTTATGTATTTCTCTCATGGAATCGAGTTTCTTTTCCACTTCTCTATCTTAAACAAGGGATTGCCGTCGCAACTATCCAAGTCCCATTAAGGAAGTTATAAATGTTACTTTTCTCTGGGTGCTAACTTTGGATCCAGGGTTCCTACTCGTCTGTAAAAAAATCTCAAAAGGTAAGTGAATTCAATTGAAGCCTTACAAGCAAAAATAATAATCAGAAACCCTTGGTCTTATAACATGTAATTATATTATTATTCTCAGACATCCACCTTTCAAATAGATGTGATCTCGACTAAAGAACAATACCTATAAGTCCCCCTTTCTTCTACCCAAAGAGTTTGGAGAAAATCAAAATATGAATCACAGAACACATGAATGGATCATTTTCTTACATAGTAATAATGATAACGATGATTAATTTCCCATTTTATTTTTTATCTTGAAGAATGTAAGCTTTATGCCTTAAATGATTTCATGAAAGTTCCTCTATTAAACCACTAGCATTGTCATCCTTGACTCTAAAAGCTAAAGGTTTCTCAAAGTAGAATTGAAAAGGCTGTCATTATTCAAAAGATGTAAGTTTCAATTAATGAGTGGATTCCAAGTTATGAATCTGCTATTATATGAAATTACAATTTGCATTTGATTTGTGGGTACTAGTTAGGAATATTGAAAGTACTACTAAAAGTATAAGTAAATCTATCTTAGAAGAAGTATAGCCAGAGTGCTTCTTAGAAGTAGGTATGGGAAACTTCATCTTAAATACTTAGGACTTTAAAAAACATTTTCTCAGGAGACACTATTTCTGGATAAGTACACCATGCCATTAGAGAAAGGGAACACTGAAGGAGATGAAGGCCCTCAACAAGCTAGAAGGACAGAGCGCCTGCAGCAAGGAGCTCAAGCAAAAGAACAGACTGTGCAGGACCACGTCTCCTGTGCACATGCTGACGAGGGGTCAGAACTGACTCAATGGCACCGAACAACAATATAAACCATTTCTTTCTATATTAACAAACAGGGCCAAAGTATAAACTGGAGATTAACAGTTTTGTTATTTGCAGTTTTATTTTAATTTTGAAATTTCTAATGCATACTATGTAATCACCCGGATGTGTATAGTACACTCATTCTCTTAGCAGAAATTACCCAAAATAAGGGTATTCATTTTCCTCAACCCATCTCTACAAGTCACTAGGAGAGAGAAGGAACCATTCTTTTTAGAATTGTAATTAATTTAAGGATATTCATTAATTTTATAGCAGCTCTATCTGTCTCACAGTGAAGCATTAAAAGGTTTATCTTATTGAGAAGCAGCTAGCTGGATATTTGATGAGAAGGAATTTGTTCTGTTTTAAATGCATGGGTGCTAAAGCAAGACATAGAAATATTTTTGCAAGACAGCTTCACTCTAAAAGTATCTTCTATAATAGAAATGACCTACAGTAAAGTAATTCAGAATATCCTCTCCTCTGTAGGTCATTTCCATGTAAAACCTTAACACTCATTCAAAAATCACTATGATCTGATTTCAAATGACCTGAAAAGTTTGAAAATATGCAGCTTGTAGAAGAGATTTGAGCACTCTTCTTGGGCATGTTTGAGTGAACCAATGAGCTGAATCTATGATTAAGAGTCCACTTATGGGATAATTGTAAACATTTGTTTAAAGTAATTTAAGAACAAATGTTATGCTATTCATACAAATAAGTAATTATGATGCTAAAGAATGTCTGTCAGAGGTTGACATTATGCCTTCAATAATACCTGGATAAAATATATTAAATGCCTTATTCAATTACTAAGAGTCTTGGTGGGAAATTAATTCAGTGACACTGAGTAATGACAAAATACAAAATATGTTTCTTTCAAGGCAACATGAAAAAAATTAGTTTCATATGAATCATTGATTTGGAAAAATGTGCTAGTGTAATTTAAATTGTTAAGTGAACATTGGAAATTTAGTTAATTGTTTGAAAAATGTTTTTAAATATCTGATCTCTTCAGGTCTCAGGCATTGAATAGGAGGAAAAAATCATATCACTGTGTGCACACCTTCCTGAGAAGATCACTGAGGACAGGTGGGGACATGAGCATGAGCGGTGAAGATAGCTGATGATCAAAAGGTATAGCATCTGAGGTCTTAAAGGCTTCAGGATCGCCAAATGGTCATATTGCCTAGGAGCGACAAAGCCCACCATAGAAGCAACAAAGCACACCATGAGGTGTAACCATGAGGTGGGGAAAGAACCAGGTATCGAGCATCAAAGAACAAAAATCATATCATTTTGTGCCCACCCTCCAGACATTATATCTAAGGACAAAAGGATGCAAAGGCAGACAGAGTGGAGGAAACTGATGTGCCCAGCCACCAAACGATAAAGTATCTGGGATCTTAAAGGCTTGAAGGTGAACAAGTGACCACCTAGTGCAGAAGTAGCAAAACCCACATACAAGAAGCTCACCAGCCTGTGTGATCACGAGGGGTCGAAGGGAGCAGATATCAAGCATCAAAGAGCAAGAATCACATCACTACGAATGAGGGGGAGAGAAGGCTAGGGACCCAAGGCACACTTGTGGGCAATTGGACAACCCGAGTGAGCAGACATCCTGCTTTTGGAGGGGCAGTCCCAATTTTAAACAAATTTTCCCACGTCCCACAGCATTTAAAAAAAGTCTCAATTTTTTAGAATGAATCTAAGACTAGCTAGAGAACAGAGAATGGTGGGAGAACACCAAGGGCATATGTCCCCTTTCTCCCCCTCTCCCCCTGTCAACGGTATCCCACTTTACCAATATTATAATCTGGTCACTTTACTGGGGAGGAAACAGACCAGTCAAAGTGCAGTGAGGTGGAGATGAAGCACACAACTTTTCTGTAGTTCCTGAACACTTCCTCCCCTCAACTGTCATGGTCCCAATTCTACCTTACAAATTCAGCTAGACTTGAGGAGGTACACTGGTAGAGATGGGAATCGGAAATACAGGGAACCCAGAACAGATGAACCCCTTGGGACCAGTGGTGAGAGTGGAGTTACCAGATGGGTGGAGAGAAGGTGGGATAGAGAAAGGGAGTCAAATATAAGGTTCTACAATTAACCTCCTATCAGGAGGACAGCCATTGGGGGAGTGGGCAAGGGAAGATGTTGGGAAGTGTAAGATATGACAAAGAAATAATATTTTATAAAGTATTGAGGATTGATGGGGCAGGGGAGAGCAAGGACGGAGGGGAAAGGATGAGAAGCTGATAATCAAGGGCTGTAGCGAAAAAGCAGGTATTTGGAGAATGAAAATGGCAGCAGGCATGTGAAGGTGTTTGGTACAGTATATGTGTCTATGTATTGTGAAAAGCGATGTATGGCCCCCAATAAAATTACTAAAAAATCAATTAATTAAATAAAGGAGAAATGAGAAAACTCTCTGTCACTCAGCTGAGTCTGACTCACAACCACCCTGGAAGACAGGGTAGAACTGCCCCTGTGAGTTTCTGAGACGGTAGCTGTTTATGGGAGTTGAAAGCCCTGTCTTTCTTTCTTCCATAGAGGGCTTGTGATTTTTGAACTGCTGGCCTTGTGGTTAATAGCCCAAAACATCACCACTGCGCCGCCTGGGTTCCTAGTAAACGTAATACGTTAGGGGATTGAACTGGTTTCTTCAGGAGGCCTTTCATATTTTCTACAGTGAATATGTAGCACATTGTAACCAAAAGGAACAATATACATTTTTCATTAAAATGAAAAAGAATTAATACTGAAAAAATATCTGATCCTTATTGATAATTTTAATATAACTAGCTTTAATAATTGAATTTGTAAAAATAGACAAAAATATCAAATCAAATAATTATTTATAAATGCAGTAAGTAGATTAATAGTTCTTTAAGGTTCTGGAAGGGGAGGCTGAAAGGTATTAACAAGCTGAAAATAATGGGTGCAAGACTGAAAATAGTTATAAAATCGATTGTGTTGATGATTTCACAACTCTTTAAACATAATTAAACCATATTTTATAATATGACAACAATTTAAAATTATTGCATAGCTATACATATATAGTTTAATACAATACAGTAAGGGAATTATAATGGGAAAGAGTATTTTACATAAAAAATAAAACATTAAATATCACAATATATTAACAATTGACTATAAATGCAAAATTACTAAGACAAAAAACAATAAAAAAATTACTCATTTGAAAAATTGTGGAATGGCAGTGATTTAAAAATTATATCAGGAAAAGGTCTATAAAGGAAAATGATTATTTTTCAATTTTTTAAAAATCATTTTATTGGGGCCTCTTATATCATTTCATACATCAATTGTATGATTACATTTTTAAAACTAAGTTCTCTAATTCTCAAAAACAATAATGATAGTGTAAAGAAATTCACTATTTGGTATAAGGTTAAATTGTAACTCTTGGGCATACTCTGAACCCCAGATTTTCTGCCTCTAGCAAAGCAACAATTGATAGCATGAAAGAAGATATACAAAGATATCCTTGAAGGAAATTCTTACGATTGTTAAAATTTGAATCAGGGCCGCAAGAACAAAGCAGCGATTAAGAAGTGAGGGTTTGGGGGCTGAGCCCCGGTGGCTTACTGGTTGTGCGCGGGACTGCGGTCCACTGGAATGGAGGTTCAACTCCAGCTCCACAGAGCGAAGGCTGGGCCTCCTACTCCCACCACCTGAGGGCAGTGATGCCCAAAACAAAAAAAAACCCCAAAAATAAATTAAAAAAAAAAAAGTGAGGGTTTGATTGCATTTGAAAGGATGGAAGTTTTAGCTTACCCATGAAAACACTTTGAAGAGCACTTCTCTCCTAGAACCCAAAGTGGGGTCAAAATCCCTTGATGGCAAGTGATTTCTAGTTTTGAATAGTTTTTTGTTAGCAAAAATAAAATAAAATGTTGACGATTGGGATCAAAAGGTGGGATTCCATCCCTAAAGAAGACATCATTAACTGCCATGGCAGTTGCTCTAGTTCCCAAACCTTCCTGTTTTCAAAAGAAATGGACAACCCCGATATCAAGGTAACTTTTTTAAATTTCTGAGATCAGTAGTGAGGCCTTATTTTAAAGCACTGTAAACACATTGTAGCCACAAAGTACATCAATGAATAAATCAGTCTAATACTAGGTTGGCAGCATTAAAATGGTCAAACTGTAGAATTTTGGCACAGCTATTGTGTAGCAAAAAAAGGTTCCTAATGGTAAATGTATTCTAAGAGGAGGTACAAAATATTTACATCCAAATTCAGAAGAAAATAGATCAATTGCACATAATTAGAACTGGGATATTTCAATGGTAGAACTTTGGATATTTTCTTCCTTGTGTCCAGTTTTTCCTTATTGGAAATTTGTTATTCTGAAAACAGAAAAACAAAAAGATAACATCCTAAATGGCAAAGAAATTGGCACTGTGACATAAGCTGTGTGGCCCCAAAGCTCTCCTACCAGTCAGGTGTTTGCAGCGCATTGTTAAGATTGTGGTGATCTGGAATAACTTGGGGAGTATACTTACAGCTAATGAACTCCCCATATTTTGAAATGTAAGCCAGAATCTAGACTATCAATATGGTGATATGGCTGTTGCCTGACTTACAAGTTTGGGAGTAAATTTCCAGTGTACAACAGGAAATACTTGGAATATAATTCCACAAAGATCGTTCCCTGAGCTGTATCTTTGCACTTTCTCATTTAAAATGGGACCTTTAGTGTACATATCCTAACCTTGTTCCATATATCAAGTATATGATATCCTATCACGTATCAAGAGTATAACATGAAAATGTATTTTGTGTACAGGCATCTATCAAGAAGGTGAATCCCTATTGGTGCTATTATTAAGCATTTAGTTGCTAACTGTGAGGTCTATAGTTTGAATTCATCGGGGGCTCTGCAGAAGTAAAGATTTTATGATTTGTTCCTGTAAAAATTATAATCTGGGCAATGCTCTTGACAACTCTTATCAATCCTATGGGACAATTATGAGTCAGAATCAAGTCCATGACACACTATAACAATATCAGAAGGAACAGAAACATATTTCACGTGGAAAATGAATACTGTAAAATATGCATGTAATATTTTGTATATAAGAAGACACACTACGAGTACTTTAGGCTATCAGGTTCACACAAGACCCACATTGTAAACAGATATCTACTATTGAGAAAGTACACAAAACCAAATGGCCAGTTCAGTAAATGAAAGAAACGGATGCAGAATTACCGTATATCATCAAACATTCTAAAGGACCCAAACTTAATATCTGACATAGCCAGAGAGTTTAACTGAAGGAAAATCCTTTTAATTTTCATTTTTCTAGCAATTGGTGTGCACATACTAAGAGGTACATTGATTTCCCATTGTTTTAGAATGAAACTGTCTAATAACTTCTCAGATATTATTCTTTTAATTCTTATCCTAATTATGGATTTGATAATGATCATTTAAGTGGTGCAAAATTCTGATTACATTAAATTGTTCAGTTATAAGTTGGGTGTGTATAAGATATATTGGTTACAGTTCTAAATCTGAAGCATTAACCTGTGAGATATGGCTCTTTTTCTTATTTTGATCGTTGTATTAAGGGCTCTTATAATGCATATTACAGTCCATGCATCAATTATATCAGGCATATTTGTACATATGTCACCATCTGTCTTTTCTAGATAGTTACTTTCTATTGAACCTTTGGCATCAGCTCTGTTTTCCGTCTCCCTCCCTCTCCACCCTCATGATCCCTTTGATAGATTATAAATTATTGCTGTCATATCTCAAACTGATCACTGTCTCCCTTTCCCCATGAGGTGTCAGTTTGTATGTTGATAATTGTGATTGGTTCCCACTTCTTGCCCTCTTGCCCCCTTTTTCACTTCGTATCTCATATCACTATTCCCATTCTGGCTCCTGTGTTGCTTGTGTCCTGAACTCTTATGTCTTATCTACACCTGTGTACATGTTCTGATCTAGTCCAAAATGAGACATATCACTGGGGGTTGTGGGTGAGGAAGTCTCAAAGAACTGGAAGAACATTGTGTGTTTCATTGGTGCTTTACCGCACCCCAGTTGACTCATCCCTTCCCTGTGACCCCTTTGTGGGGGTTCTTCCATTGTCTACAGATGGGATTTGGGTCTCTGCTCTGACCCTCCTCATTTTCATTTGTTTGATTATTAAGGGTCTTCTTATGCCTGTTACCTGTTCCTGATGACACCTCTTGATCGCACATGCTGGTGTGTTTCTTCCATGTGTACTTGTTGTTTCTCTGTTGAATGGCAGTTTTCTTCACTTCAAGCCTTGAAGATCCCAGACACTGTATCGCTTAATAGCCAGGCACTATATGCCTTCCTCATGACATTTGCTTATGCACCCATTTTTTCTTCAGCAATTGTGCTGGGAGGATGAGCATCTCAGATTGTCAATTTGTTAGAACAACATCTTGTATTGAGCGAGATATGAGCAGAGGCCCACAGTTCATCCTCTACGTCTGTGTGTTGCCATATAAATAAATGAAAATAGGCCAATACCTCTATTTTTATAGATTAATGTATTTACATATGGACATCCATACTCATACTTCTATCCAGAGCTTTTCTTCCTAGATCATTCCTTTTCCCTTCCTTCTCTTCCTCCATCATGCTCACCCTACTTCTGACTCACAGTGCGTCCTCTCAGCTAGACTGCTGCTGTGTCAGTGCTTCCTTGTTATTGATTTTTATTCCCTAGTTGTGCCCGTCTATGGAATTGTTTGCTCACCATAGTCTTGTTACTTTTAAATGAATTCTAGTGAATCAGGTTATAATGTAGAGAAATGCAGAACAAGAATAAGTTATTGCTAATAGCTATATTGTTACTTCAGGTCACTTTTGAGCAAATATAATAATGTAGAATAAATATAATTCCAGAAAGTTGCTGAACACCAGAAAACCTGCCCTCTCTTTGTTACCCTCTTCTATTGCTGTTTTGCTATCTATTTTCATTGAACAGGCTATTCTCAAGGAAATTAATTTAGATAAACTTTTTCAGGTATCATTTTTCATAGAATTTAAGACAGACTTTATTTATGTGTAGATTTTTGATCTGTGATTCTGTTTTCCAAATACTGTAGAACTTGACATCCGTAAGAAAGTGCTTCAAGAGAGAACTTAAATAAATTAGCGATTTCAGCTGGATGTTTCTCACAGACATTGTGTGTGTTCCCTTTTGAGTCATGACAAGTATTTTGCTTTGATAAAATTGCCAAGTTGTCAGGCTGAGCCCGAGTGGCATAGTGGTTGTGTGGAGGGCTGCAGCCCACAGGGGTAGTGGTTCAATCCAGCAGTAGATCTCCAGGAGCACAGTTGGGACTCCTACTCCCACTAGGGGGCAGAGATGCTCACAAAAAATTACCAAGGTGTCAATGTTTAATATAATTTTTCTACCACTCTATTCTAAAATAGTTGTTCAAAATAATATTCAAAATATTAACCTTTAAAGAGTCTGAACCATGTATCAAGAGCTTTCACCGTATATAACTTGAATTGTTTCACTAAATTCTTAACATATTCATGGGATAATAGTTATGAAGAAGATGAAATACAAAGCATTCTCAAAAACTTTGCACTGTCACAGCAGCTAAGAAAACCCCGGAGCCTGGAAGCCCAACTTCTGACTTAGACATATAAGTGTATTTTTAAAAATATTTTCTATAAGGAATTTTAACTGTGAAAATTGTTTAGATCTTTTTGTTTGTTTGTTTGTTTGTTTTTGTGGGCATCACTGCCTCTGGTGGTCATGGATGCTACCTAGCTGCCACTGGATTTGAACCACCAAACCTGCGGGCTGCAGTTCCGCACTCAACCACTTAGGCCACCGGGGCTCAGCTTTGTTATAGATTGGATTTTTAACTCTTTTAAAAATATATGCCAGGTGGACTGAGCCCCGGTGGTGTAGTGGTTGTGTGCGGGACTGCGGCCCACTGGGACGGAGGTTCAATTCCAGCAGTGGGGCTGGGCCTCCTACTCCCACCTCCGGAGAGCAGTGATGCCCTAAAAAAAAAAAATTTTTTTTAAATATATATATATATGCCAGGCCTGAATAGAGTGGGAGAAAAATGTAGTACAAAAATCAAAATACCTACTCCCACCACCTGAGGGCAATGATGCCTAAAAAAAAAAAATCAAAATAATAAAAAAAGAGAAAACTTACAGGTTCTTCCAATAGAGATTGGTGGTACCCACAAAAATATCAGTCTCAGAAACCTTCCAAGTCAAGAACTTAACACATGCCCTGGATAAATTTCCAGCCGAAGACAAAGGCCTATTAAAAAAAAAAAACAGTAATACCAGGGAGGTACCCACTCCTTAAAACAATCAAATATAGGAGATCAAAGGGCAAAACTAATGGATAGAAAAGCATGAAAGAATGGTGAACACAAAGTAAATTTTATATTTTGTTTGGGCATCACTGCCTCTGGTGGTCGTGGGCGCGACCCAGTGCTGCTCCTGAGAGCCGCCGCTGGATTTGAACCGCCAAGCCTGTGGGCCGCATTCCCGCACTCAACCAGCCCCGTAGATTTTATATTTTATAAACACTGCTATACAATTATCACTAAAGTTAAAGGAAAATTATTTTAAGTAGGTATTGTATAGAATAGTAATTAATAATAAATAATATGAAAATTATTTATATTTCTAAATCAATAAGTTCTAGTAACCCACAAAGTGCATATAAATTGTTAAGACACAATGATATAGTAACTGAAAATATTAAAGTTTCTAGGCTTACAGCACATTTGCAGTTAGACGTTGTATTCATTAATATCATTACATTTATTATTGTATTAAATTGTAAAACCTCAATAGTAATATCATTTGAAAATGAAGCTGTCTAAATACAATGGAAATACTGTTATTAGCTTAAGTATACATATATTTCTATTAAAGGAAATTTCAATAATTTTATTTTTATCATAATGAATGCATTTCAAAAAATCTAAATGGAATGTGAATGCTAATTTTATATATAATGAATTAACTAAACAATAGATATTATGTTTACAATTTTAAAAAACACACTGCATTTAATCCAATTATTAAATAATAATATTGATCAATTCAGTTACTTTTAATTTTTTGAACATTGAATTCGATGATAGTGTACAGTATAAATATCAATTCAAACAGTTGACTTAAATATAAACCAAGACTTTAGGTGATTTTAGCTTTATGCCTTTTTGTTAGTTTGTTTAAAATTTTATTGTTCATTGGTTTTGAAATAATTCCATAGAATTAGATTAATTTGTAACTAATTAAACTTTCAGTATTTTCTATCCTTGTTGCAACAATGAATTCAACTGTACACAAAAAAGAAGAGATGTTGTAATTAAAATAAAAATTATTTTAAAATGTAGGTTGAAATTCTAAAAATGTACATATGCACACATGTGTATGCTGAAGTATTTATTATGTACAGGCACTCTTCACTTACCAAACTGATGACCTGTGAACAGCCCCAATCAAGTCATTATTTCAAAATTGACATTAAAGGAAAATGGAGGGTAACCACATCATATCACAAAATGAAGAATAATTATATCATTACATATGCCATAGTACATCCCTACATAAGTCATATTACATAAATACTAAATAACATAATTATATAGCTGTGAAATTCTGTAATAACATTACTGCCAAACCAAGGCAAATTCACACATAACTTTAATGATCAAGGCCAACAATAGGGTCACCTCTTTGCTATCAGACATATGCCATTAGTGTGCAAAGCAGTCAGATAGTAGGTTTTTTAAATTCTGACCGAAAGGTAAAATATCAGATAGCAAGGGACATAATTTATAAGTGCATATATGTATGCTAAAGGTCAGTTTGATACTTATTGATGTTTGCATAAAGTCAATTTTGGTTTTTGAGAGCCGTACTTCACATCATTCATAATTTTTTTTCATTCAAAATGAAAAGTTGTGCTTTTCTTCATCTTCTTTATTTCATCCCAAAAAATAAAAAGTGACAAGGTAAGTAATTAGTTCCCTATTAAAAATGGTAGAAAAGCACAAAAACAACTAAAGTGATGTGAAATACTTCCAATGTTTATTCATCACTAAACATAAACCCATATATCTGTTTCACTCTACTTTTTTACTATGAGACACAAACCAGAAACATCTCAATGTAGGAGGACTTTTACATAATTTGTAAGACATTTTATTTGAATTATATGCTTGACCAACCACAGACATTTTACTGTACCAGTAAGTAAGAAATGTAATTTTCTGAAAACATCTATGCTCTTAAGTTTTAAGAATTCAAGGATGAAAAAAGGATCACTTTTCACCAGAAACTGAGCTTCAACATAAAATCATCTGAAACACTGCCTGAAATTCTCTGGGGAAAGAAAGATGGATCTCTGATGTATAGGAAATCCTCGTGGAGCTGCTATCTTCGATAGTTAGGTGCATGATTGATTTCTTCGTTCAGGAAGTGGAGAAGGGAGGTGATAGGAAACCATGACCTCTCAGCTCTCTTCCAGGGAGACAGGAAAATCACTTTTTAAATGCTAGGATTGGCAATAAGGGCATCAGACTTTTTAATAGGCTATTGATTTTCAAAAACGGTAAGAAAAATGAGCATCACTTAGGAGTCAAATGTCTCCTTTGTTCCAGAGGTAACTCAACATGCTACATGCGTTTAAAATCAAGTCAAATCAAACAGGTTGAACTGTCTATTCTGACTTCAAAAAGCCACTGCCATGAAGAGTCTGGTGGCATAGTGAACCCGATGGGTATGTTTAACCACAAGGCCAGTAGTTCCGAAGCACCCGTCGCTCGCAGGGAGAGAAATGAGGCTTTCCACTCCTGCACAGGTTTCCAGTCTCAGAAACCCCAAAGGGGCAGTTCGACTCTGCCCTCTGTGCTGGAACCCACTGGGTGGCACTGAGTCTGGGTCTCTTATTGACTCAATGCTGACTGAGAGCAACTTTTTCCCTTTTACTTTCCAAGTCTGTAAATCTTTCTGGGAGCTTAAAGCTTCATCTTTCTTCTGTAGAGACTGATGGATTCAAACTGCTGACCTATGACTAGCAGCCCAATCTATATCACATTACTCCACCAGACTGCCCAGGTTCAAGGCGGAATTAGTCAATACAGTATCAATCACAATAGCGCCACCATGTGGAATCAATCTAAATCCTTGGGGAGAGGGGTCGCTACTCCAAAGCACAATTCTGCTTATATTAATACAGAGAAACAAATTGTCTTTGCTGCCAGTAATCTCTGTATTCACTTTTTGTAATCCTTGAAATATCAGGCATCCTCAAGCAGTAGATTCGATTTCAATGCAGCAATCAAAATATCTGTCATTCATGCTTGATATAGAATAGAAAATGTATCTTTTTTTAAAAAAATTAATATTTCTTTGCTAAGATTAAACTAGGCTTGCAATTTACATCCCAGATTTGTAACTTTTCAGTATGTCACTCCAAATATATCTAAAGATTGTTGCAAAGTTGTTAAAAAGAAAGAAATGAAAAGTCTGAAAATCAGAAAAAAAAAGTTTTATTTACATTCATTGGGATCATGTATTACTTAAGAGACCATGTGTGAGTATAACATGCTGGTTGTACTAAAAAATTAACAGGGACATATTGAGAAATTGTAATCAACCAACACTTGGATACGGCATATGAGTTCATATTAAAATGTAGCTAACTAAAGTATGAGCTTTTTGTTCGTTTGTTTTATTTTGTTTCTTTTGTTTAAGAAAATAAGTAGTATAATAGCTTCTTCTTCTAGCTCTGTGTGATGTTCTGATACTGCAAAAACTTGTAAGTAATTGCAAAATGTTTTCTATTGTAAAAATTTCATACACAAGTAAAATTATGTTACATATAATCCTATATCTAATAAATAGCAAATAATTTAGCATACATGTGTTAGTATACTAAACGCTACATATATTGAAGGCTGAGTTAATGAATGGCTGATATCCTTTGGCTGAAAAATATAGGGGACACTAAGACTTTCTTGAGGTGGTAATTTGGGCATAAAAATTGTGTTTATGCCAATGGAAATGTCATGTCACCATTGAATTTAAAACTTCATAAACTATCTCTTTGCTCTTTGTGAAATTTAACTATCTGGAACAAAGTTATTTAATAGAAAACTTAAATGATAGGGATTTTTTAATTTACATAATTTTTGATATAATTATATGTAAATTTCCCAATTCCCTCATTTTTGGATAAGCACGAAAATGCATGAAATAAAAAGGTGTGTATTTCTAAAAAGTGTCCACTTTCAAGTGAAGTTGTAACCTTAACATTTTATTCAAAGTAGAATCAAACTTATAACTGCATTGACTTTGTAAACTTCTGATTTCAAGAATCCGTAAGCGATCCAATTACCTCAATATCATTGCTTCATATTTTAAGTTTAAAAGCACCGCAAGTAAGAATGGAGACATGCACAATACAGAAGTCTGGTGCTTACCAACAGTCATCTCCTAATAATACACACCTGATAGCAACAAGAGAGCAAATATTAGGGACCATCTCCAAATTAATCTGCATGTGTGATCTCAAACCACAGCACACACCCTGAAGTTAGATTCATCGCAGGCCCTGTGTTCCTCACAGGATGACTATGAGAATCTCCTGAGAAGGTCCATATGCACCTCATGGAAACTTCCCTAATGACTTTCTCCATTGTCAGGGGTTACAAATCAAATCTTATTGTTTTCTCTAGGACTGCTTCCTTCACTCGGAGACAGAAGAAAAACTGTTCTACACTTTAAGGCTGAAGAGTTCACTTGAAAGTCAATAACATATCAGAGCTCTTTATTCTCTTGGGCTTTTCAATTATTTTAAAAGCATTTGCCAAGCAAAGAGCCTGCCCTTTAAGATGAACCTGCTCATGCAGATTTAGGTGAAACCTGATATCTGCTACAGATAATCCATTTTCTACACTCAAATACACACACATGCAGACCATTTAGATTTGAGCTTCATTTACTCAGTTCTCTTTAAAACCAGCCCATGCTCCTGCCTTGCTGTTTCTCTTCCTCCCTCCAAGGCACTCCACGCTTACAAATCAAGGGACTAAGTAGGGGACCTGGCCACATCAGGATCTACAGAGGAAGGGCAAGAACTCTACCACTGGGACATTGACATTTCAATTTAGGACAACCTCAACTCAGAGCTGCCTTGTAAGGAAAAGCACTTGAGTGACAGGGCCTACCTATTGCATAGAGTGGAGCTCTACATGCAAACTGGAAGCTCCACAAGTGTGTAGGAGCAGATGAAAGAACTGAGGCGAGGGAAAAAAGGAGGACAGAGAACGCCCCCCCCCCGCCAGATTCCACTAGCTGCAGCTTACTTAAAAGTGTACCTTGCTTGTAGTGGAAAGATGGAAACCTTTAATAAGGCTCCATCCTGGACCTTGTCTCCCTTGACTTTACAGGACATCCTGGAATCCGTAGCTCAGATGTGTAGAAAAGTCAATAAATGCTCCTAACATTATTCTATGTCCCCAAATGAGATCAGAAATAAATGTAACAGCAGTTTCTCTATAGAGCCAAGAATTACAAGCTCTGAATACTAACTGGTTCATTTATTTTGCTGATTACCATATGTAGACATGAAATCTGAAGCACTGATTTTCAGTAAACTACCCTCTTAAAGTTAACTTGCATTTCTTTTCTGATCTATGCATCTGTATTCTTGTCATGTGAGTTTTGATACGGATTTTTCAGAAAATACCATTTGCTGAAAAATCAATGGCCCTTTTTGTCATCTCATGTAATTCCTGTTATTAGCTAATGTGCCACCAAAGGGATAAATTTCACCAACTACCTACCTATAAAAAGTCTTATAGTGCTGAATTGCACTCCAGGAAGTGGTAGTCCAGACTCATACCAAATCACTTCTCCTCACTAAGTGCAGGTATTTAAGTAAGAACTTTAAAGAACATGACTTTAAACAGCAAAGTCTTTCCTATCTCTACAGATTGTGGAAGTGTTCCTTTTTCTTTCTTTGTTTTTTTCCACACTTGCCCTGCTTTTTGACGTGGGCAGCATAGAAGAAGAAAAAAAAAGAAAACAAAATTACAATGCCCTTGATCTCCCAAAACTTCAATATTCAGGAGGGAGAAGGATCCGGATATTTACACATAATAAAACTAGGCAAATCCTCAGGCATTACACCTATTTCACCCCCTTTCTTTCTTTTTTCTGCTTAGAAGAAGAAAACTTTTAGGGAAAAATGAAGATGATTTCTCAGCTGTTTCGCTGTTGTCTCTGACACTGACATTTATGTCCCACAATGCTTACCCACAGGAAGCACATCCTATTAAGAAACTGAATAAAATCAAGTTGGACGTTTTCAAAATCTGCCAGCAATCAACTTCCCTGGGAAACTCACACATCTCCTTCTCCCGCACCCCTCCCCCTCCCCCACCAAAAGCATGAACCAAAGGCATTTAGAACCCGAGCTCTGGAAGGGCAGTTCCCTGCTGCTGTGCTGTGTGCTTGCTTCATCCTGAGCCTGAATCCGAGAAAGGGAGGCTGGAGGAGGGTGTGTGTGTGTGTGTGTGTGTGTGTGTGTGTGTGTGTGTGTGCAATGAGAAATGATGGAAGACGAACCCCTTGGCTCCGTGAAACCAGACACCCTCTTGGAATCTGGGCTGAGTACTAAATCGGGCTCCCAACCCCCTTACCTACCTCCAGCCTCCAGGAAGCAGCGGCCGGCGAGCTCCCTCCGGCGCCTTCCGCCGCAGCAGGCGTCCGCGTCCGAGCAGCCGAGGAGCCTGGGTCCCGCAGGCGCTCCTGCCAGGCGCTTCTCTCCACTAGTTACCAAATAAACATTGTCTTAAAAGGGACCCAGACGCCCCGCCAGGCTGGTGCTGAAGATCCAGTCCTCGGGCACCAGCGTCCCGGGGGGAGGGTCTGGATCCTCTTCGCGCTTCGCCAGCGCCTTCGCCAGGCACAGGGTCACGGGGAGCGCCCGGCAGCAGCTCCTTCCCCGCTCCGCCCGACCGCGCCACTCGCCGCCGCCACTGCCTCCCGGCACGCCGCGCTCGCCGCCGCCTGCGCGGGGACCGAGCCGCTGGAGACCGCGCGAGGGCGGTGGGCTAAAAGGCTCTCTGTTTTCTCGGGGCAGAGAGAAAAACTTTGATGTTGGAACCGCACAAACACAACTGCGAGAAATGAAAACAAGTTGCAGGGGCGGGGGCGGGGAGGAGGAAAACGTCTACCCCCCCTGGCCGGGGAGCGAGCTCCGAGCGCACCTCGCAACCTCGGCAATTGCAGCGCCAAAAGAAGCGCCGGACCCCGAGCGCCCCGCGGCCCACGCCCGGGCTGCAAGTTCCCAATGCGCCTCGCCGCTGGGGAGGCTGGGGTCCGCGGAGCAAAGGGGACCGAGAGCAGCGGGGGACTCCTGGCCGGGCTGCCGCCTGCCGGAGCGGCGACGCGGCTCCCTTCGGGCAAAGTGACAGCTACCACGTCGGCCTCCTACCGCCCCCGCAAAGGCGCGATGCAAGGCGAGGAGGGAGGTCCGCGGCCGCCGGGGCTCGCGGGGGGGTGGGGGTGGGGGACGCCAGGGCTCCCCGCCCGGCTGACCGCAGCGCGCGCAGGGCCAGCAGCTGCCGGAGCGGTGGAAGGCGGCCGACTTCGCCGAGGAGGCAGCGCTGGTGGCGCTGCGGAGCATCAACTAAGGGAGCGTGTCGCCGCGGCGGTGACCGGTGGCATTTCTACCGTGGATGCATTGCCGAATGGGGCAAAGTCCGAGCTGCGTGGAGAGGGATCCGGGCACACCGCGCGCGCGCGCGCGCTCCCAGCCTGTGGTCATCAAGGCGCTCTACGCTTAGTTTTCAGAGAAATCACTTACCACTTTTCCTTCTGGCTGGAGTCATCATTTTGATTCATTTCGCAAAGTTAGCTTAAATCTACCGAGAGCCTTTTGCATGGAAAGGATTAGATTTTCCAATCTTGCAATTCTAGTCCAGGAACTCCTCAATCTCCGTGCTAACCTTCACAAGCCTACCCCCTACATCAGTGTAGCAATGAATGGAATTGCACAACGTTTACGAAGAAGGCTTCCTGTTTTTTTCGATTATTTTCATGCTCACATATCCATTAGTAATTTAGGAATCATTACAAGGACATACTTTTAATTCATGTAACACGTGACCATAAGCGATATTTCCTAAGGTTTTTTATAACAATTTCCAAGTTGGAGGTAACTGAAATTTCCAAATCACATTTATAATGAAATGGAGGTTTGTGTCTTTCCCCTGTGTAAAGTGACTAATTCCGTTTCCAACAGATCTTCATATTTTTACCAACATAGGAGTAAATCAGCTATATTTTAAATGTTTGAAATCAGAATGGACACAGATGTAGAAGATATCCAGAAGACGAATCTAAATTTCTACGGTCCTTTCCCAGATTTCCCTTCAGGGAAAGGAAATTACTACAAGAGAGCACTTTGCTAGGCACCTTGGGACGTTTAGTGCACAGATTGTCAAATACGGGGCAAGCATAGGAAGAGCCCCAACGCAAAGAAACTGTGGAGGTAAAGGTATGTAGGGTGCACAGTCTTCCATTTCTGTAGTCAGTTCCCACCGAATCACAATGATATTTCAACGTCTTCTGGATCACAGACATACCCATCTCTTTAAAAGTGACAGGGACACAAATTCTGCCAGAAAGCAGGATCCATATTTGTTTCATCCTGTTCACCCATCCAGTTATGCCTCGCCCCTCCCTCTAGCGGCAGTCCAGGGGTAACACGCTCCTGCGCGCGTGCATGTGGGGCACGGGAAGGCGGGTGGCGGGGGGTGGGGGGAGGAGTGTGTGTGTGCATGTGTGGGTGGGTGGGAACCGAGCACGCGCTCCCCAGGTTTAGAGAGGATGATTGATGGTGACAATAGATCACAGAGGATTTTTCTTTATAACCTCCTCCTCCTCCTCCTCCTCCTCCTCCTCCACCACCACCACCACCACCACCTCGGGATCATTAACCTTGGAGGGTTTACCGTTAAGTGTTACTGCTGGTTGACTGTGATTGGAAGGATTCACCCAAAGTTCCCGGAGAGACATTACCTTAATGGCATTGGGAACTTTATAAACTGTGGGAAAGACGACCGCATTTTTGTGCCTTGTGGTAGTTATACTCAGTTTTGTGAAAACTCAAGCTCTATTGACAGGAACATGTAATATTGGTTTCATAAATGCATCAGCAACACAAGTAAATTTCCTCTGAAGCTTCCTAAGAAATCAGACGATATGATTAATTTAATTGATAATCGCATCCCTCTCCCGGATTCGGTTTCATGTTTTCCGGAGGGGAGCCAAATTGCTTTTGGTTCAGGTTGGGATAGGGGTGGGTTCTTTCTCCTAAAGAACGCAGCCTGAGCAGGCAGGTCTATGCCTGAGAATTATTGCCCTAAAGGGACCAACCGCCTTGCCAACTTCATATAAATATCCCTCGTGGCCAGCGCAGGCATAGTAGCCTAAGAATTCCCTGGTTTGACAGATCACTACAGTCCGATTGATGAAGTAGCGCACTACAGGCAGACGTGGCCCCTAACAGCTGAGCAAGTCTCCAGTGAGACCAGAGCTGCCAGCGAAAACTCTTCCTACACGGATCCTCCTGGCTAGAACGGAACTCCAAGACTGAGCTTGATGTCTGGTCTGGCATTTGGACGGAGACGACACCCCACACCTGTGGGTACAAGATCTACACAGGCTCCAGGTCCAGAAATGATTGGTGTCCTTTGCATGGCAAGCAGAAAATCCAGCTTGATGTCCCCCTACTGCTCAGTGGCAGTCAGGCGTCCATCAGTAAATCTGCCTCAGGGGAGGAAGCTGCAGTTCAAGCCAAATCTGCGATGCGTCTTCCAGAAAGAAGGGTGTTCACAAAACTCCAGTCGTTTGTGGGGTATTTTCCAACCCGGAACGTTGCTCCTGTGATGACTGGTTCTAAACACTGCAGAAAATGCTTCGCTCTTTGACCTAGCACCGGGCTGGGCAAATGCTCCTGTATGCTCAGGAAGGAAACGGGTCCCCACTGTAGTATTTGCCAAGGAGTCTCAGACAAAAGCGCTAGCGTCCTGAAGGACAGGGCGGATGCTCTCGCATTCAGAAGCAAATGGCTGTGCTCGCTCAGAGTAGCTCTCAGATCGGGATGCAGCGATTTTGCACTGGTTTCATTTCCCCTTCTGGAGCAAGCTTAGCAAAGAAACAAACAGAAAAACATTTCAGGCTGGTCAGTTTCTAGTCCTGGAGGCAACCAAACGCGAGAACAGGGCGCCGCCAGGCACTGTCGGTGGAGCGGGGAACTGCAACCTGCCCGCCGCCTTTCAAGTCTGGACAGCCCTCAGGGCCTGTGGGTCTGGCACAGAGAGCTCACCCCAGGAAGACAGAATTGGACACTAGGAAAGCTAAACATTCCTCCACCCTTATAACCTCCTAGAAGATTGCTTCTCTTTATGAATCAACTCCAACGCTCCTACTTCCTACAACTGTGACCTAGATTCTCTTCTGAACCCCAACTTGGTCTTTTATTATGGGTTGGCACTAAAAGATGATCAGCCAAACTGGGTATATTATGGACCTGTGGGACAAAGTTCACCAAAAATTCGAGGAAAAGTGTTCCTGTGAATAAACGTTCTGATTCCCTTGGTTTAATCGCGCTGATCATTACTCAGGGCACAGCTTCCTTCCTACCTTCACCGAATGTCTCCCACATTTCTGCCCAGAGTTGTGTAATTTGGGGTACCTCAAAAATTAGTTCCTTTCTCTCAATTCCTTCCCTGTAACTACTTTATAGCTCTTTTTTAAAATAAAACCTGCATCTATTACTGCGTACTTGCATGATACAATTCAAAGCATTTTATTATGACCACAGCAGTCTTTCAGAGATGAGGAATGGGTGTTCCAAATTACTAGGCTATTGATTAAAGGTATGTATAAAATTTAGAAGTGCCCTAGGTACAAGGGCATGTTTCTAGACACATTGAGCACAAGAAATGACTTATGGTGCAAACATAATGTAAAATAATGTAAACATTTTATATTTGGAGGTTTAATGTGGTTGGCATATAAGGGGTAAATGATAATTTGATATAAAGGAGGATTTTGTGTTTTAAAATATTAGAGAAAGATTTTGTTGGTATACATGTTTATAAATATTCATATTTAATTACTTTACTTGTAATGAATTCAACTTCAAAAACAGTAATGACTATTTTTAAAAGATAAAAGCATGTAATTTATGTGTTTTACATCATAGACCTATTTACACTTCGAATAGTGCATTCTTTTACATTCTTATTAGTGATATATGCATAGGTAAAGGACCTTGATACTTTGACACTTTCATACCTTGGCAGAATGGAGATGTTTTTCACATGAAAATCTTGTCCTCTCTAAAATCACAAAACCAATCACTGCCCTGGAGTCAGCTCCTAATGATAAGAACCCGACATACCCCGTGGGTTTCTGATACCCTATCTCTTCATGGAAGTTGAGGGCCATGTCTTTCTCTCACCCACTACATAAAGCATTGTTTATTCACTGGTGTGTCTTTTCTTTCTAAGATATAATCTTAGAATTTGAATCTTTAGATAAAACTGTAGGGTCTAAATTAATAAATAAGCATATTTGGATATACTTAGTCCTCTTAATGTAGAGTTCTGTCAAATTGTAGGAGAAATAAAACAAGATTTTAAAAAATTAATGAAACCTCAATTATACAGCAATATCAAAATGTGAAGCTCAGATTAGCTCTGCACTCTGGAGGTGTTGTTTCCATTTCTTAAATCCATTGTTGAGAAATTCTGTGTTCTCTGCTTTTGTCACAACATGTCACAGTAGCAGTTTTATATCCTCAAGAGATGCAGAGAGTGTACTTTAAAAGTATTCTTTAAGTTTTGGAAACAAGAAATATGAAGGGATAAAATCATGCTGAATGTTGGATAGACCAAGATTTTAAACACAATTTTAGGACAGACCCTTGCATTGTCCTGAGGAGACATAAAAATTATCACTAGGCACAAATTTCCTGACATTTTTCTCACCATTAATGTTTCTAGTTTCCTAAAGAAAAATGCTCATAATAAGGTCCTGTGATCATTCTGTATCCTTTGTTAAAAAAATCTATCAAATATATCCTTTTGCAATTCTCAAAGAACAGTCTCATCTTTCTGCCTTAAATTAGTCTAGCAGATTCTCTCATAAGTCACTCTTTTCTTTGGCCCTTTTTTAAAAAAAATTTTTTTTTGAAATCAGCCTAATGAGAGCCAGTGAAGTGTATGTGTTACTCTGGGTAAACTAGAGAAGTACATTAATAAAGACACATGAATATAAAAAGAGCTTTATATACGAGAGCGATTGAATATTGAGAAAACACCTGAGCCCGGTCCAGATTAAGTCCCTAAGTCTGACAGTAGCCCATATGTCTGATACCAGTATATAAACTTCTTTTCGGACTAACAAAACACACGCAATGATGCGTAATGCAGAAAGATGACAGGACAGTGTGTAGAAAGGCTTGTGGATCCAGTGGCAATGGAAGCATCTCAGTGCTGGCAGTGGTCTCCACAGGGCTACTTCAACTCCAGGGCTCAAGTGTAGTTCCCTGTGTTTTGTCAGCTGCAATGCCTTCATGGGAGTCAGCCTGTGTATAGCAAGCTATTTGTCTCCTTATTGTCTCCAAATGGCATCCCTGAGGATGCCAACTTGTCAGACGAGTGTCTTCAAGGAAGTGAACGGAGAGAGTTGGTGTCTCTGGCCTCCTAGAAGGAATTACCACATTTCCCAGAATTCTCAGGAGAAGGCCATCCCTACAAAGAGGTCTCATTGTCTATCTCCAGATTGACAGGCTAGACTCCATCCCTACACTAAACCCTAAAATTGACACCAGATTAGGTGACTGTCACAAGAGTATAAAAATTTACATTAACCATCAGATAGTTTATTTAATTTATCGCTATCCATTTAAGAGGTCTAGAAAGATTTTGATCCAGGAAATAACATTTATTAAGAGCTCTAAGTTTGAAATATGCAAGTTGGTATTGTATGTGTCTTTGATTTAAGAAGGCACTATATTTAATGTTGAAAATACTTTCAAACTATGTATGTGAATCTTCTAATTAATCACAATATTTTATACTCATACTGACGGTTCTGATGAAGTGTTGACAAAATCTGTAAGATTGGAGTGAACACTTCAAACACCTTAATGTAATGATTTGCTTATTTTTCCCTCTCGTCTTTACTTTCTTTTGCCTACAGATGTAATTATTTTCCATTTACATGACCCTGCAAGACTTACTCTCTTCTCTAAATTTCAGTGTTTATTTTCTCTAAATTTCAGTGTTTATTTTCCACAAAACCAACAGCCATGAAACCAGTTCCAACTCACAGTAACCATATAGGATTAGATATAATTGCTCCACTCGGTTTCTGAAATTGTGAATATTTATGGATGCACACAGCTTCATCTTTTTCCTGTGAAGCAGCTGGGGGAGTTGAACCAATGATCTCGTAGTAAGAAACCTACTCCTTAACACACTGAACTCTCATGATTTTCTTAGAGATTCTAAATTATCCATGCAAACTGATGCAGATGAAATGACTAGAGCTAAATATAATCAAGAGGATTTACTGTTACAATTCTCTTTGATAGCAATAATCATCTTAGAAAGATCCTATTGAAAGAATACTAAATATTGCCATCTAAGTCAAGATGGTTCAGATTCTGAGGTTCAAATGAAATGTTGCAACAAAGCTACATTCTGGTGTTTACATAGGTAAAAGATGAGACATACTAGGAATCATTTATATGAATTTTTTTTTTAGTTTTTTTTTTTTGGCATCACTGCCCTCTGGTGGAGGGAGTAGGAGGCCCAGCCTTTGCTCCTGTGAGCTGGAAATGAAGCTCCATTCCGGTGGGCCGCAGTCCCATGCACAGCCACTACGCCACCAGGGCTCAGCACATTTATACTAATTTTAAAGGAAAAAGTATTCCATCTATATCAGCAGATACTTTAGCTATCTCAAAATTGATTATAGATGCTATAGTTATTTTACAAAATTGTGTTTAAGTCAACTTTATTAGTTTTACTCCACTTGTACTGTATTCTATATCTGCTATTATCACAATATCCCAATACTACAGATGCTCACAAGTTATTTTTAAGAGAGTATATGAGCTTAGCAAACTTTTTCAAATTTATTACTGCACTCAAGGTTCTTCTGCCCTGCCCCAATCCCTGGAACTAGTCCAGGAACATTAAGAAGGAATCGCTTAACAATTAGTTTTTGTTAGGTATTGTCCATGTAGAGTCTTTGAGCTTCTCTGACAGTCAAGCACGCAACAACAATCCAAAGTGTTAGTAATTGGAACCAACATAGGGAGCCAATTGAAACCAACCTAGCGAAGTCTAGAAACTCTTGGCAAATTGCTTCTGAAAATCACAACCTTGAAAAGCTTATGAAACTGTTCAACTCTCTACAAATGGGTCACTGTGAATTTGAATCAACTGGGCAGCAATTAAAAACACTAATGATAGTATATGCCCCTCTGAAATCCTCAACAACCAGTGTTTCTTTGGTGAGAATGAAAAGCAAATATACCACTAACTGAGTCCACTTAAACATTTCAATCCTTTAAGATGGAAGTCAAATTTACAAGATTGTTATGGAACAAAAAGTCAAAAACGGTTTTTGTTTTTACTAAGAAAATAAATTAATAAATGTACATTTATCTTGTATAATACATATATAAGTTTGAAGTATAAATATACCATGAATTTGGTCTATATTTCCAGTGAAAAATTTTTAATAAATAATTACTTTCATTTTATCTCCTTTCTCTGAAAACAAAGTCAGATTTAGTGGGGAAAATTGATTAGAAAACATAAACATTATATTTCTTCACAGGTATGTGGAGGAAAAACTATCTCTTGGTTGGTCAATAATTTGTATTTGCAATAAATTTCATCTTTTTAAATCATTTAAAAATGTCTTAACAAGCCAAATATGTTCTTGAATATTTGAGCAGCTTGTGCTAAAATGTAGGGTTTTTTTCCTCCTGCCATGCTCAGTGGCTGTCAGAGAAAACAGATGCAAATAGCATCTGCTCCCATGGCGACGCCAGAGTGTAGCTGGCCTCGATGGAAGTCCACTGGGTCGATCTAGACAGTGATTAGTATTCTATGGCTTGTCAAGACAGTGCTACGTTCTGGGATAGTATAAATACTGCTAAACAATCTAATACCTTTATCATTAATATTGTCAACAGTGCTACATATAAAATATGATCTTAATGACATGATTGTCTAAATTGTGTTTATTTGCCAAGTACTTTTAAATATAGTCAACCAGCAAGTTGTAAAAATGGAAGCGGAAAAGATAAAAATGTGTATACTCTAAATATTGTTCCCATTGCCCTATGATATGCTCTAGCTGCAATTTTTATAGTGAGAACATAGTTAAAATGTATCATCTATGCATATTATGCTAGGTTCAACATTGAACAATTTGTCTACATTATGATGTTTGACCATTGCAATGTCAATAAAGTTGGGGGGGATTATCCTGAATATGCAAACTTCAAAATTGGGTTTTTAAAAACATGACACTGCAAAAAATTCTAAGAGTTGGACCTAGGTTATTAAATAATGTCTGGAGCAAGGATGTTGATTGTGTGTAGCAATATAATTTCCCAAATAACTTATTCTTAATTTCTTGCACCTGTGATTATGTTGTCGCATAATTAAGTTTACAGATAAAAATGCTAACCAGGTGCTCTTAAGATATGGAACTTACCCCAGATTGGGGGGATGATCCCAAAGTAATTATAAAGGCCCAGAAAAGCAGAAGTGGGCACTAATGTGGAGGGCAAACTTGTGATCTGACAAGTCTTCACTCTAATATTTCTACTTTTAAAATTTGATGAAGACTAGGATTAAATGAATATAGAAAACTCTTTATTATTGTAAGTCATGTAGTTGATTCTGGGAATCTGTACAATGAAGCTGAAATGCACCATAGGTTCAGGTAGATCGCAATTTTAAAGTCAAGAAATAAAAAAATAAGTTGTATTGGTAAAATATGCTGCAAAAATTCTCTTAACGTACTAAAGAGCAAATGTGTTATTTTGATCATTAAGGTTTACCTAAGTCATTATATAAGTGAACACTGGAGGAAAATGTATTTGCTTTTTATGAAATATCAATTCTGCATCTCTCTTTTTAACTTCTGGTTTTTAGCAAGAAAGCCGGAAACCTGTCATATTGCCTGCTGATCCCAGGAGTCATCAGTTACTTGCCATCTGACCTGACAACCTGGGATTCATTCATGTTTTCAGACACAGTCCAAACTGACCCTGGATTCATATGCCTCTGCAGTTTTTCTGGCAATCTTGTGTTATCAACCCCTAACTGTTTAAGAAAGGAGAAGCTTCCACCATAACATCTGACCCATGTACTTGATAACAGCCTAATTGAAACCCAATTTTTTGTTGAGTTCCGAGCACTGGTTGTTAAAATGGCACTTGGAACCATGGTCCTTTCTAAGGTTGTTGGCTGCCCAGTTTCCCCATAGGGAAATTAAAAATATACATTCCTTCCTCTTTTTTAACATTCATCTGTGCAGCAGTATATTCTAGGCACTTCGAGTAATGTTCATTCCATCCATAGGTATTAGCAATAAGACAGATTATACTTTAAACATCTATCTATTCGCTTCATAAAAGTCATTATATTTTTGATGAAATACATTCCTGTTCCCTTAAATTTGTTACTTCAGTAAACAAACAGACTATATGCAAAAAATTGCCACACAGAGGATGGCATGCTGTCATTTATTTATGCTTTGTTTTAGGCCCCAAATTCCTATGAGATAACATGAATGAATTATGAACTTCTTGAAAGCGTCCAAAGAGCTAAAAGTATTGTCAAAATAATTTCCGTAAGTTCAGAGGAAATGGAAAGAGTTTTGTTTTCCAAAGATGAACTAATATGTCTAGAGAAGAGCAGTCACCTACCTGTTTCTAATATATCAAATACAATGACTATTATCTAATTGTCTAAAGGACTAAGATGCTACAACTACAAGGAAAAGACAGTTAAGTATAAATCATGTAGTTAATGATGTACTGATAAAAGCAAAATATATTACCAATGTGGATACCAATAAAGAAGCAATATGGAAATGTCTTAAATAACTGTTTTATTGTTTCTGTCCAATATTATTTAATATTTTTATCTGGAGTTGGGAGGGGGCATGAAAGAGGAGGAGGCGGGAGAAAGTTATCAAGGAGACAACAAACTCAGGGCTAAGGGAAGAACGGAGGATCTAAAATTGATGGTGAAGAGGGAGTAGAACGCCTGGTGATGTTTGATCAAGTGTATTGTAGTTGAGAAGAATTACTGAGAGTAGAATGAAAGGTGAACATGATAGTGAGGTGGGAGAAAAGTAAGAGAAAATAGAAGAGCTGGGATTCAAAAACCATACAGAGAGGAATAAATATATACATGTACATATGTAAATATATTAATAAGTATATTAAAGTAGTAAGACAGAAGACAGACTTTAGGCCTCTACTTAAGACTTACCTCAGCACAAGAATTCGGTGTTCTAATAACTTGGCAGTGTGTGATACTCAACTTCCTGACATTTACTGCTGAAGACAAAATGGGTACATAAACAAATATGGTTGAAGCTGGTGCCAGGAGACTAAAAGATATAGTGCCTGGCATCTTGAAGGCTTAAAGTTAAACTATTGGTCATCTAACAGGTAAGCATCAAAGTGGACATGGAAAAAGCACACTAGCATATGTGATCACAAGGTGTCAACAAGACAAGTTTCTGAAGATCATAAATGAACAGTTATGTATATGTGAAGGAGAGTGTTCAGAATAGAGTCTCAAAATCCATCTGTAGACAATTGAACATCCCCTCACAGATGAGTCACATGGAAGGGACAATTCAGCCAGGGTGCAGTATAGCACCAATGAAGCACACAACATTACTCTGGTTCTTTATTGATTCCTCTGCTTCACTATCATTACTCCATTCCTACCTCACAAATCCTACAAGACCAGATTATGTACATTTGTACAGATGCGAACTTTCTAAAAAAGTACACAATCCAAGACAGATAAACCCTTCAAAAGTAACAATGGGCATACTGTTACCATGAGGGTGGACAGAGAAAAGGAGGACAAGGGGGAAACTGATAATAATGATGGGTGTATAATACCCCCACCCCCAGGACAAAGAGTAACAGAAACGTGTTACAGCAGATATTGTAAGACATTTTTTAAAAGGGATACAGCAGATGCTGTAAGATATTTTTAAAAGAATAATTGTGTTAGTCAGGGTAGACTAGAGAAACAAATTGGTAGAAACTCATACCTGTATAAGAGTTTTATATAAAAGATAATTGTACATTAAGAAAACATTCCAACTCAGTCCAGTCCAAGTCCATGAGTCCAATATTAGCTATATGTCTGATACCAGTCTATACAGTCCTTTTCTGACTCACAAAACACATGCAATGACACTGAATACAGGAAGATCACAGGGCAGTGGGTGGGAAGGGAAGTCTTGTGAATCCAGTGGAGGTATAAGCTTCTCAGTGTTGGCAGGGTTCTCCACATGGCTTCTCCAGCATCCAGGACTGCATCAGGTTAGGTTCATGAGACTTCTCCTCAGGGATGTCTCACAGAGTCAGCCTTGTTAGTAGATAGTCTCCAAGTTGGTAGGGGGGGGGGAGAGAGAGAGATTCCCACCTCCACGGAGGAAATACAGGAGTTCCCAGAGTTCTCAGGAGAAAACCATGTGCACACAGAGACCTCATTGGCTATTATTGAATTGACAGACTATAATCCATCCCTTCATTCTTAATCCTCTCAAGTTCCAAATTGACCCCAGATTATGTAACTACCACAATAATATATAATTTAACAAGGGTTGGCGTGTGGGCGAGAGAAAAAAAGAGGAGCTAATACCAAGAGCCTAAGTAGAAATATAATGTTTTAAAAATGGCAATGGCAACATATGTACAAGTTTTCTTGATATAATTGATCATTTATGAATCAAATTCAAGGATTTCAGCCATAAGTATAGATTACAACTCAATGTAAAGGAAATGAAAATCATCACAACTGTAAAGAAACCATGATAAACAGCAAAAACATGTCAGTTGTCAAGGATTTCATCTTGTTTGAATCCACAACTTGTGCTCATAGAAGAGGCAATTAAAGACATTGAGTAAATCTGCTGCAAAAGGTCTCTTGAAAGTTTCAAAGAGCGAGGATTGTACTTGAAAAGGAAAGTATGCCAGACTCAAGTTATGGTATTTTGATCAGCCTTATATGCATACTGAATCTGGACATTGAATAAGGAGCCATAGACTAATCAATGCATTTGAAGTATCATGCTAGAGAAGAATACTGAAAGTTCTATGAACTGTCAAAAGAACCAACAAATCAGTCAGCAAAGAAGTACAGCCTTAGAAAGGAGGCTAGCAGGACATTGTATCACATAATTTGAACATGCTATCAGGAGATATCAGGCCCTAGAAACATCATCAGTAGACTCAAAACAAACAAGCAAATAAACTCAATGCCTCAAATTTGATTCCGACTTCATCGTGACCTTATTGGACAAGGTAGAATAGCCCCAGCGGGTTTCCACACTGAATCTTCTCTGAGGAGAACATTTCATCTTTCTTCTACAGATCAGCTTGGTGATTTCCAACTGCCAATTTTGGTTAGCAGCCAACCCATAATCCAGTCTAGTGAAAAAGAGGAAACCTCTTGATGAGGTGTATTGACACAGTAACTGCAACAATACACTAAAGCATACCAAAAATTTGCAAGGATGGAGCAGGACTTCGTAGTGTTTCTTTTGTTGAACAGAGTCGCTAAGGGTTGGGACACACTGGACTGAATTTAGCAAAAAGCAAACACTCCTGTGGATGTTGGCTTGCACAGTTATATTCAAGACAGAATGGTCAGCTCAGATCACCATGACAATAGTTTTTTAGACTCCAAAGGGGTAATATGGATGGATTTTATCATAATGTAATGTCATGAGTGTCAAAGGGGCTTATAATGAAGACATTTACAGAAAACTAGAAATTGCATTGGTGAAGAAAAGGTCAGAAATTGCACTTAGGGATTTTTGTCCATCATAACAATGCACCTACACATTCTTTTAGGATAGCATTCCTATGAGAATTTTATTAGTACATCTTACACAATCCATCCTACAACCTTGATCTTATCCTACGCTAGAAAAATATTTCAAAGGAACACAATTCAAGTCCCTTGTGGATATCAAAACTGCTGTTTTGATGTGGTGTAAATTGAAGTACACAAAATTCTTCAGCATAGGGGTAGAGGGACTTGGGCATTGTTTTCAGAAGTGATTCCCAGCTTATATATACATGCATATATATATATATTTAAACAATTGTTTCACATTGAGATATTTTTGTTTAATAGATAGCTATTTAGTAATAATTTTGACTTATCCTTGTGTGAAAATTATATGCACTTTACTCTTTAAATGCTAATAATCCTTGTACTATTGAATTCAATTATACTGCAGCAGCAAAAACCGATAAGAAAATAAATCAGTTTACATTCCTTGTATTGTCAGAAAAATGACAAAATTGTTAATTAATATTAGAACATTATAATCTAGGTGGCATGTAATCTACAGTACAACAGTTAAAGGTTAAGGGAAAAAATCCAATGACTAAGGTAAGAGAAGTAAAATTTTGTAATAGATGCTTTCCTTTTAGTTCAATATAATGTAAAGGAATAATAAAAGAATGACATAAATATGACTAAATGCTTTTGCTGTTGCCTTAAATGCAAATAAATTACTATCACAGTCAAAAGATTAAAAATTTTACAGATTTTAAAAGAGTCAGGGAGTTCCTCTGTGCTTATCATAATAATCACACCTAATATACAAAGAGCCAAAAACCAAAGAAAGGAATTGTGCTTGTGGTCACAATCTAAAAAATCTAGAGAACCATATCCATATAAAGAGGAAAAAATTGACAATTTAGAATTTTCTTATCTCCCCTACTCAATCCCCAACCTGTCTTCAGTTTCAAAATTTTTGTTATCTCATAAGAATTATGAGAATTAAAATATATTTAAAATAACTAGATTTCAGGTATGCAATTCTTCTTAGGAGAGAATTCCATCGATGTTTTGATAGCTAGTTGTGTGCCATTATAAAAGGTAACCACAACACAGATGACAGTAAGTATGACAGAGTTTAAGTTTGATCAAAATGTGTTTTTAATGGTAACACCTCATTGGCCTGTACAGTTACAGTCCTCACATATTTCCTTTCAAAAGGAAGCAAATTAGCAAAGACCAGTGAAAACAAGAGGGCACAGAAAGTTTCCTGCTGTGGGCACAGGCTTTTGACTAGTTATTGTGTGGGCATCCTGAATATTGCGTCTAGGACAAGAGTGTGAGAAGAGTAGTAAGAGATCAGAACCCTCTGAGTGCAGTGAAAAATTGGGGCACTACACCAAGCTCTTGGGTATATCCCCAAAAGTCTAATCACAGTGCCGTCAAAGTGAAGTGAGAAATTCCCCTTCATACAGAAATAATGGGACTCAGCTAACAAGAAAAATCCTCATATTATCCCAAACAGAGGGGCTGAAAATCAGAGACAATTTGCTTATCTTGATGATCAGATCCCAAATATTTCTGTTGAAGGAGTAATCATAGTCACTGGCCTGACTGTGATAAACATCTGTCCCATTCAGTATGCTAATATGATTTTTGCAATTTCTACTGTGAGTTAAGTTCCTATGAGTTGGCATTGACTTGATGGCAATGAGTTTTCTCCCAGTTTCTATATTTTGAATGTGATTAGAAAACATAGCATACTAGAAATATGAGAAAATATAATATAATTACTATTATATTATATATAATTATAAATATTTATTGAAAATAGTCAATATATCATTGAATTTCTTCAATAAATATTGAGTTATTGAATAGTGGCAATTCCACAAAGGGTCTACATGGGTTTTAAAATAAGTGGATAAAAATAAGTATATATAAAAGGAAACAAAATATGTAGACATTTGGAGGCCTTTCACGAACACTGGGAATTATAAAGCAGTACTAATTAGACCTTCTAGTCCTGAAAATAGAAGCCATATTCAAAAGATCCATGAGCTAATCTTAACTGCAGAAATCATCAATGATTTTTGAATATAGGTCCACTGATGGTGTGTGTGTGTGTGTGTGTGAGAGAGAGAGAGAGAGAGAGAGAGAGAGAGAGAGAGCAATGACAGACATTTTTTTTTGGGGGGGGGGGGCATCACTGCTCTCCAGTGGTGGAAGTAGGAGGCCCAGCCCCACTGCTGGAATTGAACCTCTGTCCCATGGGCCGCAGTCCTGCGCACAACCACTGTGCCACCGTGGCTCAACCCCAACAGACATTTATGACAATAAAAAAATATAAGATAAGATTTATTGACCTTGGGAAAGAATGAACATTAGTAAATAGGCAAAGGTAATATGAATGAAATAACTGAGGAAATCTTAGAAATGGAATAAACTCAGCAAAACCCAAAAAGGGTTCTTGCTAGAATGCCATTGACATATTGAAGAGATACCCTGGACTACTATTACTACAGTAACACCACCATGCTGGCTCTGACTGACAGATACCTTATGTAGGGATTCTAACACATGGTAAATCTTTATAGAAGCAAATACTCTCCTTTTCAGAGAGGCTGATGGGTTTATTTACCCTATATCACCATACTAGATGAAAAACCTAATGTTTTTCTGAATCACAACCAAATAAGATGTCTTATCAGATTATTTTAACTTCATAGCTGCCACCAATTTATTGGCCTCTTACTTTTTTTTGCTTGAAAATCAAGAAAATGAAGTCACGATTCAAAATCTGCCTCAAACTGTCACAGTAGTATTTGACCCCACAGTTGAAACTATACAAGTTCAACAGAAATCTTTTGACTCTACCTAGGTCAAGATTGGATAATTGAATTCTTTTAGATTTCCTTGTAGTTTAACAAGAAGTAGTGTGTGATAGCTGACACATCTTTCTGCACATGGATAAATTCCACTGGGTAAGTTAAGCAATCTGGAAGCAAATTCCAACAATAAGCATATTGACTATACCAAGAAGTAACTCCTATCCACTTAGGATTTAACTTATCCGGCTTCTATTCAGTCTACTAATGTAGGATGTTGGTTGGATTGTTCCATTAATAAAAACAAAAATCATACTTCTAATTGTGTTTACTGTTTTCTCTGAAATATAAACCAACCTACAAGCATTCCCTGCAAACAATCTAAGAATATTCATTCCCTCAACAGAGTAAGTTTCAGGATGAAATGATTTTGTCTCTTATTATAAACTTTAATTTTAACTGATAACTGCAATATGTCCTTTAAGTTTTTCTGGGCAATTTTACATTTTATAGTTGTTTTCCTCTATCTTGGTTATTGAAAATTTAGCTACTTGTGTCTAGTGATGGTTTTCTTTGTGTTTCTTTGTGGATTTAGTTGAACTTCTTCAATCTCGGAGTCATTCTGATATTACAGTTTGCAAGACCTGAAAAAACAAGGCAGTCTCAATAAGTTACTGTCCTTTCATGTTTCACTGGATATATTGTTAGCTGCTTTTAAATTGATGCTAACTGATAGTGAATCCATATATCAAAATAAGAACTGCTGCATATATTTTCAAAGTTCTGACCTTTCACTTGCTCTACATTTTATGTGATGTGTTTTGCGTAAATCTTTGCCAAATAGCTAATTATTAATCTTTTGTAAATCCCTGGAATAGAATATGGAATTGTGAGGGGAACCAGTCCCTAACAAATATTCACGGGTTCAGTAGGCACAATTGTACAGTTATAATATGGGAAGATCATAGTAAAGTAATAGAAAGAAGGAGAGAGAGTGAAGTAAAGGAGTCAGGCATATTTTGCCATAATAGGCTCACCTCCAGGATGGCCATGATCTCAGCAACCAGGTCTGAGCAGAGAGCAGGAGGACCGGGGATGGAGGACAGAGTGTATGCTCTTTATTTCTAACCAACACATGTGTGTGTGTGTGATTACAGGTCACAGGGAAGGGCTGTACAATAAGCATGTGCATGACAGAAAGGGGATGAACCAGGTTGTACATGGAATAGGAAAGGGAGGAATTAGGGGTACACAAGTGACAAGATAGGTGAACTCTAAACTCAATATGGCAGCCTAACTTTGGTCACTCTTGGGTGGGTTTGGCCTTTCAGGGCTTTTCTTCAGGGAAACAGTCTACTATCCTTATCAGATGGGAATGGGCCTTAGCCTCTGACCTGCTTGCAATGACTTCCATGTGCACAGTTATTTGCCATGTGTAACAAGCAGTGTGTTAGGTTTGGCATATCTTTGAGTGAGCTATCCGGAGGGAACGCCTCTTATATTGCACATAAGATAATTTTGAAAATAATAATACTAATCAATTCGTTCACCTAAAATATATGTACTAATATATTCTTGATGCCTACTCTCATAAATCTACAAATCTCATTACAAAAGAAGAGACCATATTATTAAACACAGACTAGAAAACTTCTAAGAAGCCTGTGCAGATGCAAAGACTTAGAAGAGTAGGAGACTGGGACTGGGCACTCAGCAGTGAGGTGAGCTGTTCTGCAATATCATAACATGATCAGTGTTTTCGAGATAGCTACTCAATCAGCATGAAGACAATAAATTGAAGTGTTGTAATTTAAGTACAAATTAAACTCTCAAAATAATTAAAATATAACTATTACATATAATTAGTGAGCCAAAGGTAGAGTATAAATTTTAAGCTATAATTAGATTGCTCTAAGGAACTTCAAATGTAGACAATGATTTATTTTAGTAAATTTGGAGTCAAAGTTTTAAAAACAAAAGTAATAAATAGCAATTACTCCTCAATGATATATGAGAATAACTAAAAAAAATTGTGAAGAGTTATGTTGCTGCTGTTGTTAAATTCCAGTCAGCTTCCATTCACAGCTACCATGTGTTCAACAAAATAAAATAGCTGACAGGCCTAGCCCAGTCTTACAAATGCTGTAGCCATTGATTGAATCCATCTCCTTGAGGACCTACCCCTTTTTTGCAGACCCTCTCTCGACTTGACCAAGCATGATGTCTGTCTCCAAGGACTAGTGTCTTTGGATGTGTCCTAAACACATGATACAAAGTATTGTCATCCTTACCTTAAAGGAGTGTCCTGGCTCTACTTCTTCCAAGACAGATTTGTCTGTTCTTTTGTCAGTTCATGGTACTTGCAATAATCTGTGACAGCACAATAGTTCAAAAGCATCAATTTTTGTTCAGTATTCTTTATGCAATGTTTATCTTTCAAAAGCGTATGAGGCAACTGAATCACCAGGGCCACAGCCAGGTGCACCATACTCTTCTTCAAAATAGCATCCTTGCTTTCCAACACTTTAAAGAGAGATCATGCAGCAGATTGATCTAATGCAACGCACCATGTGCTGCTACTTCCATGAGCATTGCTTATTTATACAATAAGATGCTTTCCTTGACAACCTCATTCTTTTCTCTGTTTATCGTGATATTACATATTGGACTACAATATGTACTTTTTATTTTCTTTACATTGGGTTATAATCCATACTGAAAACTATAACCCGTCATCATCAGCAAGGGCTTCAGGTCCTCAAATTCAGCAGGTTAGGTTATGTCCTTTAAATACCCCAGGTTGTTAGTAAACGTTCCTCCTATCCTGATATGATAATAGTTTTAAGTAAGTATGGTGAGAGGATGCAACCCTGATGAATATTTTTCCTGTTTTTCAACCATGCAATATTCCTAAGTCTTGTTCGCAGAACTAGTTCTTCATTCATTTACAGTTTTCACATGAGCACAATGACATGTCCAGGATGTCCCATTCTTTACAAGACTATTCACAGTGTGTTATGATCCACACAGTCAACTGCCTTGACGTACTCTAGAAAACATAAGTAAATGCCTTTCTTGGATCCTCTGCATTCAGCGAAGATCTGTTTGATATCAACAATGATATCCTTTGTTCCATGTCCTCCTCTGAAACTGACCTGCATGTCTGAAAGTTCTCTGTCGATGTACTGCTGCAACTGTCATTGGGTGATCTTTAGTAAAAGTTTACTTGTACGTAATATCATTCTGTTGGGCCAATTTTCCTTGAAATTGCATTTCTTCCAATCAATCAGGCAAGCAATTATCTTCCAAAATCCTGACAAAGATGAGTGAGAGCTTCTTGTGCTTCATTGGTTTCTTGAAATATTTCCATTGGTATTCCATCAATTTCTGAAGCCTTGTGTTGGTTAATGCAGCTTGGACTTCTTCCTTCAGTATCATTGGTTCATGCTCAGATGCTCCCTCTTGAAATGGTTGAATGTTGGCTAGCTCTTTGTGATACTGTGACTGTGTGTATTCTTTCCATCTTTTTGATGAAAACAACATCCTTCAGCATTTGTTTTACCCTTAGAATCTTTTCAACATTGCAATTCAAGGCTTGTCATTGTGTTAAGTTCTTTCAGTTTAATGTTGAACATGCTTTTTTTAAAAAAAAACTTGTTTGTTTTCTAATGCTAGCTCTTTGAACATTTCATTATAATATTTTTGTTGTCTTCTTAATCTTTCCTTGGAAATTTTCTTTTCATCTATTTTCCTTCATCATTTCTTTCATGTTGGCCTAGCTGTTCTAAGCTCAAGAGCATGATGTCAGAATCTCACCTGACATCAACTCTAACCTTTTATATCTTTAAAAATACTTTTATTGGCATATACTTCACAATTCATAAAAATGAAACATCCAATCATATTAAGGATAGCTGTGCACTCATCACCACAATAAATTTGAAAATAGCTTCTTCTCATTCTCATTATGGTTAGCTCCCTCTTTCACCCCAAACCTGCCCGCTATGATCCTTGCTATTTATTAAGCCAGTTACTCTAGATTTAGTGATACTGAATATCACATACAGACAACAATACAAAACAAAACAGTATAGGAAACAGTCCAAACATTCTTTTCCGCCCTTTGATCCTTTGGTTTCTTTGTGTATGATGTTCAGGTTGACATACTACAACTCATCAAGTCTGTCATTGGTGTTTACAAATGAATAACATCTCTTCCTCCACTGTCTTCAAATTCAGGCTAGGATATACACAAGGTTGTATTTTAATTCTCATAGGCTGATTTTAATTTTCTTCATCTTCACTTTAAACTTACGTAAGACCAATTGACAGTCTATTCCATATCAATATGGCCTTGTTTCACTGGCCGCTGACCTCGTTTTATCTGCTGATTGTCAGCTTCTCCAACTTCTCTTCCCACAGATGTCATCAATTTGATTTCTGTCTTTTCCATTTGGGGAAGCCCATGGTATAGCTGCCTTTTGGGTTGTTGAAACGACAACATGTTCTATAAAAAATATCCTGAAGACTTTACACCTGCAGGCTTTAATCCATGCCTGTTGTCATGGGGAATTGTACTTTGAGAGAGTTAATTCTTCCTCAGTCGAGTTTTGAGTGCTTTCTGAATCGAGGGACCTCTCCTGGCACTGTCTCAGGCAATGTTCTGCTTCTGGTCTCTAGATTTCCAGTGACTGACTATGATTTGATGCCATCAAATAGGTGACTGACTATGATTTGATGAGTTTTCAGTGACTTATTCCTCTCTGAATTAGACAGTCTGTTTCTTCTTTGCAGACTGCTCTTAGTTTGGAAGCTTTACTGAAACCTGTTTACTTTGACTGACCTTGCTGCTATTTGAAGTATGAAGGACATATATGTCAGCACTATAGCAACACACTGTCATTACTGTATGATAGTCTGACAGGCAAATGATACAGTGTATGTATTAAGTAACAAATATTAATCTACTGCATATAAGAATCAAATAATCAAGTATAATAAAATTAATGGGCTTTTATTTGTAGCTTATAAATAAACCTCCCAAATTGATTCTCAGTTGCAGCCCTGGTGATGTTGAGGAGCAGCCTTTCTGGTGGAGTGGTTATATGTTGGACTGCAATTTGCAAGGACTGCAGTTCGAAACCACCAGCTGCTCTCCAGCAGAAATATGGGGCTTTCTACTCCTGCAAATATTTACAGTACCTGAAATTCAAAGGGGGAAGTTCTGCCCTGTTCTATCAGGACTCTCGGAGTCAGTATCAACCTGATGGCAATGAGTCTTGTTTGTTTCATTTTAATGTATTCTCTTAAGGTCACCAAATGATTGCTCTCTAGTCAAGTCGGACTCTCAGTGACCCCATCGGACAGAGCATCAGTGTCTTATGGATATCTGAGACCGTGACTCTTTAGGGGAGTTGACAACTTCATCTTTCTTTGGAAAAGCAGTTGGTGGTTTTGATCTGCTGACCTGATGGTTAGCAGCCCAAGCATAACTATTACATTAGGGCTCTGCATCATTCTCATAGACTTTACAAAATATTCTGTTGTTCCATTTTCTTATGTTTTGTAGATTTTTAATCTTTGACATTTCAGTGTATCTAAAAGGATCCATGAATCATTTTCTTAGAAATGCATATGTCCCTAATTTTAGTATATTCTACAAAAGTGCCCTCTGGGTTTGTTCTTATGAAACTTACACAAGGCTACTTCAGCAGATAAAGGACACACCGCCATGATTACTACAAATGATAAATATTGCTCTGATCTATGAAAAGCTAAGAGAATTAGTTATCAGCTAAGCTGACTCAGAATTTACTCTTTACAAACATTGGCCAAAGTTAATCACTAGTTTTTGCAAACTATGAAAAGTTTTTACAAAGTATGAAAACTTTGAGGTAGTGAATTAGATATTATTTGTTAATCAGAGCAGAGTCACTTCTTCTTAAAACGTCATCTCAGATAATTAGAAGAAATACAATTAAGATCTTGAAAGAAGAACATAATTACAGAAAATAATTGGCAATCAATAATTGAAAGATATCACAAGCATTTGGTGAAAGACAAGACTCTGAAACAAAATTATAAATCTATAACATTCAAAGAAATTATGTCATCCTTGCAAGCTATTGGAGAGATTCTCTCCTGTCTCATGTAGGGAGTAGAAGTAGAATGTATTGAGAACTAAGCCATCATCTCATCCTAGCTTTTCTGAATGTTCATCAAAATACAAATTAATGCAAAATTTCAAAAGTGGTTGCACTTGTTTTCTATTTTTTCATAAGAAGCTTTGTCCCAAGCTTTGTGGCTTACAATAAAAATCATTATTGTCTCAAATTTTCTGTAGTTTGAAATCTTGGAATTGCTTCTGCTCAGCTTCTTTCATTTTTTACAATCTAGCTGTTGACTTAATCACTAGTGTATTATTTGTGGCTTTTTTTTAGCGACACACATTCAACATATTTAAAACATTTGTAGACATGGGCTTATGTTTAAACACAGCAGTGATAGGGAAAATGGTGTAGGATCAGGCAGTTTACTCTGTTGTACATCAGGGGGTTATGAGTCAGACACAACAGCACCTACCAATAAATATGCATCAGACTTGATTCAGTGCCCTCTGGGCTTGTTCTTATGAAACTTACACAAGGCTACTTCAGCAGATAAAGGACACACAGCCATGATTACTACAAATGATAACTATTGCTCTGATCTATGAAAAGCTAAGAGAATTAGTTATCAGCTAAGCTGACTCAGAATTTACTCTTTAGAAACATTGGCCAAAGTTAATCACTAGTTTTTGCAAAGTTTCAGTAGGGAAGTATCTGTCTATGAACTCATCCTCAGTACAGTTCTATATGAATTGTTGTCTGGAAGCTGCAAGCAACTCCTTGTCCTATGGGTCTCTCCAACATAGTAGCTTACTTCTTTAAAGTTTCCAAGCCACAAAAACGAAAAGGTTACCAAAATGAAAGCTACAATGAAATATCATTGTCATCAGGGAAGCGACATCTCAATTGACTGACTGAACTCAGTAGAAGTAAGTCAAGCTTACATCTACTGGGTGAATAAGGCAGAGAGAGATGGATTACTCTCATTGAAATAATAATATAGTGTCTGACATCATTTTTAGACTTTCTTTGTATTCTTTTGCTTGTTTTCGTTGATTGTTTTTTCTTATCAGTTCTAGTCAAGGTGATTGTCTTTGAGCTCTCTGCTTTAATTTTCCATTTCTGCCATTCAATTCCTCATGTGTTTTACTGTGTTGCCTAATTATACTCTCTCATTGCTTATCTTTTGAGGTTGCTTTTGGTTTAACAATTTCACGTTGCAATTACTTAAATGATTCTTATCCGTGTTCCCAACATCTCTTGAAGGAGCCTAAATATCCTTCTGTTTTCTGTTTCTGGTAGTTGCAGGGCTTCTTTTTCAGAGTACTAAGAATCCACAACCAACAAACAACAATAAAAGCAATTCACTGCCATCAAGTTGATTCTAACTCATAGTGATTTTATAGGGAAATGCCGACTTGCTTTACATTTCTGAGGCTATAAATCTCCAAGGGAAAGCCTGCAGGAAAATTAACACTTTGTATTAACTTGGCTGGACTAGGATCTTCAAAAGCGTAGCAGTAAGACTTTATTCATAAATTGTAGGTCACAGGTTAATGAAATGATCTAAAGTCTAAAAATGATGTCAGACACTATGTTAGACAATGTTCTGCAGAGAAACAATACGTAGTCCAGCCAGGTTAATACAAAGTGTTAATTTTCCTGCAACCTCTACATGGAGAAAGTTAAGGCTTTCTGCATATGTATATATGTATATGTGTATATATATGTATACACACACACACATATATATATTTAATCTATCAAGCAGAATGAATGGCTCAGTATAACTCACTTTCATGAGACAACTAATACACTGACAGTCATTCATTCAAGTCTTGAGTGTCACCACCAGGTAGTCCTTTATAAAACAACTCAGGCTATCTGCCCATAGGCAGCAAACAGTCAACCAGATGGCAGGGTCCAATAGTCCCCAGATCAAGATATGTATATTCCAGTAGTATGGTGAAGCAGGGCTTAAAGGAACCTCAAATTACATAGTCCATGGCTTACCTGTCCCATGGGTAGTGTAGTTTGCAAATGGAGGCACAGGACAAACAAGGCAGATGGTGGCACACTGCTTAGATGATCAAAGAGCAAGAGACAAGAATATTGAGGCTCCCTGAGCCATTTATCCCTCTACCCTTTACATAACCCCACATGTATTTAATGGAACAATAAACCTATCTATCACAGACACTATCAGAAGAACATCCTAAATCTCATCAGGCTCCCTGAGCAAGAAGAAATAAAAAAATAAATAAATGTAGAGCAGTCATTCTCCACAGTGGCCTTAATGCTGTGACACTTTAATACAGTTCCTGATGTTATGGTGACCCCCCCCCCCAACCATAAAAGTTATTTTTTTAATGTAGATTTTATTGGGGGCTCTTACAGCATTCAATGCATCATTCGTATTAAGCATATTTGTATACATGTTGCCACATTCATCACTATTATCTACTTGAACACCTCCAGCATAAGCTCCTCTTCCCCTCTTTCCTATAGTTCTTTATTTTTTTAATTCCCACTCCCCATATTTCCCCTTACCCCTCCTCCTCTCCCATAAAACTCCCATAACTTACAAATTGTTATAACCTCTTCCTATCTTACACAGTCTAAAGTGTCACTTCACTCACCCCTCCCCTGTTGTCCACACTCCGGAGAGGAGGTCACATGTAGATCCAAGAAATGTGTTCCAGCTTTCTACTCCATCATCCCTCCACCCTCCCAGTGTCACCACTCCCCTCTAGCCTCAGGGGATTATCTATCCTAAATTTCCATGTTTTTGACTCCAATGTGTATCCCCTGGTTTAGCCAAATCTGTCTGGCAGAATTGGGATAAGGTTAGTCAGTGGGAGGGAGCAATTGAGAACATTTCATTGCTACTACACTGAACCTAGACTGGTTCATCTCCTCGCTACGACCACTGTGTAAGAGGATATCTCTTCACTTATTGATGGGTTTTGGGTTCCCAATCTGAACTCCCCTTTAAAATGATATATTTTTTATGTCTTTGATGCCTGATACCAGATCCCTTTGACAACTCGTGGTCATACAGACTGTTGTGTTTCTTTCATGTGGGCTCCCTTCTTAGCTAGATGGCCAATAATTCACATTCAGGTTTTTAAACCCACAGATGCACATCTTTTGATAGCCAGGCACCATCAGCTTTCTTCATCACATTTGCTTAAGCACATAGTTGTCATCAGCAATCATATCAGGAAAGTGATCATATAATGTTATGATTATTAGTTCTTGAAACCTGATAATTAAAATCTTTGGTATGTCTTGGTTCCATAAGCTTGTGTACTTCTTCCATGTGGTTTTTGCTGCTTCTGAGCTGGATGTCCGCTTGTTTAATTTCAAGCCTTCAAGACCCCAGACGTACATGTTTTGACAGCCGGGCACCATCAGCTTTCTTCACCACATTTGCTTATGCATACATTTTGTTTTCTGTGATCGTATCAGGGAGCTGCACATCATGGAATGGCCATTTAAAAGAACAAAATTTTCCTGAACTGGGAAAGTACCTGATTGAGATCCATTGCCCATCTGCTGTCCTAATTCTAAGCCTATAAGTATATGCATATTGATCTATTTCCGTTTCATCATATGAATATATGTACCTATATATATGTATTTAACCTCTATAAATGCCCCTTACTCCCCAGTTCTTTTCTCTATTTCTCTATACCTCCTCCCATCCCACCATCATACTCAACCTCCATTTGGGTTTCAATATTGTCTCCCTATTATATTAATTTTAACCAATCCCTATTGGATCTTCCACACCCACCCTGCCACCAATCCTGAACCACATGCTATTCCCCCCATCTCTGCATCAGCCAACAGTTTCCACCACCACCCCCCCACATCCACCCTGGTACCATAAGTCCAGTTGTCCCCACCCCTAGCCTGCCTATCCATCCCACCTCATCCACATAGACCTGCAGAGAAAATAACATACTCAAAAAAGGGCATCCTATAATGAAGCTAGCAAAAAAAAGAAAACAATGAAAACATCCACAAAAAACCCCCCAATATCCAACATGTAAATGTACATGCAAGAATATAATAATAATAACGATGTAAAATCCTACAAATAGTTTAATGTCTGTTCATTGACCTCCAGGAGGGTCTCCTGGTTGAGTGGGATGGGGTGTCACAAAATATATCTTTGGTGCTCAATCTGGAGCTCCATGTTCTGTCACACACCCTTAGTATCTTAGTGTGGTTGGGTCAGACAGGGTATAATCCTGACCCTGTTTCTCCATTTTTGATTCCAAAATGGCTTGGGTAAGTGAGGGTAGCTGTATTTCATATTGGGGCTGGTCCATAAGGTCCTTTCATTGTATTGGCAATTCTGAGTGGGAATATAATATCATCCTGAAGGCTCAGTGGGCCAGGATGTACATCATTCTATCTTACTCCCCCTTCATTTATTCTCATGTACTCTAGTCAGGTATATCTCTCTCCCCAAGCTGCAGCTTCAGTGCTGACCTACAAGGCAAACACCCTTGGGGGAGAGGCGGGTGCCCCAATAGTTGGAATTTGGGTTGTGCTCTCTGACCTCTCCACTAGTTCTCGGCTCCATTGCTTCATGCTACATTCACTTCCGAGAATACCTTATTTAAAATTGATTGCTGTCTTCCTGTGGAGATATAAAAAATACCCTCTCCTTGCGTGGGTTAGTGCCCCATTCCCTCTCTATTTAACAGCATCTCACCTCCCATATCCCGGCATCCCATGCTAGTTGGCTAATATATGTAGCCCTGGTTTTGGTATGGTCCCAGCTGTACTACCTGGGCCTTCTCCCAGAATTTTCTGTATACTGTAGATTTTTTCCGACACCACTTTTGCATTTTTTAAAAAATAATTATTATTAATCTTACCTGAGTGAACTAGTATTGCACATGTCCTTTTGCGCGTGGCTAACTTCATTTAGCATAATTTTTTCCAGTTCTTCCCATGTGGAGATGTGCTTCACGTGTTCATCACTACTTTTCAGTGATGCATAGTTCTCCACTGTATGTATGTACCATAGCTTTTTAATATACTCATCTGTTGATGGAAATTTGAACTACCTCCAACTTCTTGCAATCGTATACTGCCCTGCGATGAACATTGGGGCACAGACGCCTTGTTGTGGATTCTTACTTGCCTCTTCTGGGTATATGCCCAGTAGGGGGATTGTTGGTAGTTCATAAGGTAGTTCAATTTCCATCTGTTTCAGATATCTCCAAATTGATTTCCATAGTGGTTCTATATACCAGCAGGTCCATCAGTAGTGGATAAGAGTCCCTATCTCCCCACAGCCTCTCCAACACTTGTTGCTTTCTAATTTTTTTAATTGGGCTATTCATGAGGGTGTTAGGTGATATCGCACTGATGTTTTCATCTACGTTTCTCTTATGGCTAATGGTCGGGAACATTTTCTCATATGTTTATTGGCCATTGAGATTTCTGTCTTTGTGAAACTTCTGTTCAGGTCCTTTGTCCATCTTCTCAGAGCACAATTATTTTTACTCTTTTTGGAAGCTATCAGGGTATTGTAGATTTTGGTTATAAAACCTTTATCCGATTTGTCATTGCTAAAGATATATTCCCAGTCTGTCTGCTCTCTCATTACTCTCTTATTGAAATCTTTCAATGCACATAGGTGTTTTATCCTCAGTAGATCCCATTTGTCTATGTGTGTCTCTTCTGTGTTCACGTTCTTTCCTATTTCTGATAGCCTATGTAATCCCTGTGTCAGTGTTCTCAGGTTGGTTCAAACTCCCTCATTGATGGCCCTAATAGTTTGGGGTTTTACTTCGAGATATGTGATCCACCTTGAGTTTATTCAAGTGCATGGAGTGAGGTAAGGGTCTTGCTTCATTTTCCTACAGATAGATTTCCATTTTTTCCAACACCACTTGTTGAAAAGGGCATCTGTTTCCCATTTGATATTTTTTGGACCCTTATAAAAAATCAGTGTCTGTAGGCTGTTTTTATTTCTGGACTTTCAGTTTTTTTCCATTGGTATGAGTATACCATGTGGTTTTGACCACTGTGGCTATATAGTATGTATTAAAATCAGGTAAAGCAAGTTCTCCCATATTGTCTTTCTACTTGAGGGGTTCTCTGCTAATTCTGGACTTCTCTCTCCATATAAAGTTGTTAATCATTTTTTCCATTTCTTTGAAGAAGGAGGAGGGTACTTGTGTCAGTATTGCATTAAACTTATATAGTACCTTGGGTAGAACTGTCATCTTTACTATTTTGAGTCTTCTGATCCATGAGCATGGGATATTTTTACATTTATTGAAGTCATTCCTAGTTTCTTATATTAGTGTTCTGTAATTTTCTTCATATAGATCATTTGTTCTTCTAGTCAGGTAAATCCCTAGGTATTTCAATTTGTGGTTGGCAATTGTGAAGGGTATTGTGGTGGTTATGTGTTTATGTCAATTTCATGATTGAGATTTAGGGGTGGAATCTAGCGTGTTAATCTGGAGATAGCCATTGAGTAGCAAATGAGGCCTCTGTGTGGGCATGGCTTTCTCCTGATATGTCTGGAAGTCTCGTGATATTTCCCTCCTGAAAAGGAAAAGCTATCTCTCTAAGTTGTTGGGCGTTAGTCTCAGAGATAATTAATCACAGACAAGACAAGATGGCAGCATCTGAGGAGCCGAAGAAACCACACAACTTGGCCCTGATAGAGCCAGACCTCTGAAGCTGGAGAGGCTACGTGGAGACCTCTGCCAGCGCCAGGATTCTGCACCCACTGACCTGTGATTTTGTGAGTCAAAAGGAGACATTATAGACTGATATTGGGCATATGGGCTAGTATCAGATTTATGATTTTGAACTGGACTGGGTTGGGATGCTTCCTTAGTGTCCTGTTCCTCTTATATATAAACCATACCCTTATATCTATATGTGAATTGATGTATTTGTTTCTCTAGTCTACCTGGACTTACACAGGTATCTCTTTTTTTTAATCCCCTCTTCTACAGCCTTATCTGATGTATATAGCAGTCTGATTGACTTCTGCTTTTTGATCTTGTATCCTGCTACTTTGCCATACTCCTCTATTGGTTCTAGTAATCCCCTAGTGGAGTTTTTGGGGTTTTCCATATATAAAATCATATCATCTGGAAATAGTGATAATTTCACTTCTCCCTTTCCCTTTGATGTCTTTCCTTTGCCTAATACTATAGCTAAAATCTCCAGTACGATATTGAACAGGAGTGGGGATAAGGGATATCTTTGTCTGGTTCCCTTTTTCAGTGGGACAGTGTTTGTCTTTTCTACATTGACTATCACATTGGCTGCTGGTTTTTCATATATAACTTGTATTGTCTTGAGAAATTTTCCTTCTATTCCTATTTTCTGGAATGTCTTAAAGAGGAATTAATGTTAGATGTTGTCAAATGCTTTTTCTGCATCTATTGATAATATCATGTGGTTCTTAGAGGTTCTCTTGTCAATGTGGTGAATAATAATAGGTCTTTTGCATGTTGAAACACCCTTGCATTCTGGATATGAACCCCACTTGGTCGTGATGAATTATTTGTTTTATATACTTTTGTATTCTATTGGCCAGTATTTTATTAAGGATTTTTGAATCAATATTCATTAGGGATATTGGCCTGTAGTTCTCAATTCTTGTGGGATTCTTGCCTGGTTTTGGTATCAATTTTATACTGATTTCATAAAAGGAGTTTTGGAGTTTGCCATCTTTTTCTATGCTTTGGAAGAGTTTGTGTAGGATCAGTGTCAATTCTTCCCTGTATGTTTGGTAAAATTCCTCTGTAAAGCCATCTGATCCAGGTGATTTTTTTTTGTTAGTAGTCCCTTAATAACCTTGTCTATTTCTTCTTTGTTATGGGTCTGTTAAGATTCTTGACCTCCACTGGGGATAATCTAGGTAGAGACTGTTTATCCAAGAATTTGTCCATGTTTTTCAAGTTGTTGAATTCATTTGAATACAGACATTTGAAGTACTGTGTGATTATTCTTTTGCTATCATCAGGGTCAGTGGTAATGTTCTCTCATTCAACCCTTATTCTTGTTATTGAAATTTTGTCCCTCCTTTCTTTGATTAATTTTGTCAGGGTCTTGTCAATTTTATTAATTCATTCAAAGAATCAACTTTTAGCAGCATTAATTTTTCCATTGTTTTCTTATTTTCCATCTCCTGAATCTCAAACCTGATTTTTATTATTTCTTTTCTTTTGCTATTAGTGGTATTGTTCTGCTGGTTCTGCTTTAGTTGCTGTAAATTTTGTGCCAACATTTCGGTTTTGAGATGCTCTTCCTTTTTCAGGTGTGCCTGTATTGCTATAAAACTTCCTTTGAAGACTGCCTTTGTTTGTCCCATAAGTTTTGATATCTCATGTTTTCATTTTCATTGGTTTCTATAAATTTTTAATTTCATCTCTGATTTGGGCCAGTATGGACTCCTTTTGCAGTAGAGAATTATTCATTCTCCAATTATTTTCTCTAATTTTTTTTTCATCTCCCTTTTGCCAATTTCCAACCTTATGGCACAGTGGTCTGAGAGAGTTCTTTATGATACCAATGTACTTCAGTTTATGTAGATTTGTCTTATTTCCCAGCATGTGGTCTATCTTCAAATAAGTTCCCTGTGGTGATGAAAAGAATGTGAATTGTTTTTTATTTGGATGAAAAATTCTATAGATATCTACCAAATCAAATTGTTTAATTGTAGTGTTTAGATCTCTAGCCTCCTTTTTGAGTTTCTTACCCTGAAATCTGCCTTCCTCAGAGAGTGGTGTGCTGAAGTCACCTACTACAATTGTTGAGGCTGTAATTTCTTTTTTCATCTTCTGGAGTGTTTGGTTCACCTATTCAGCAGGTCTCTTATTCGGGGAATATATGTTTAAAATGCTTATTGGATCATTGTCTACCCTTCCTTTGAACATTATATAGTGTCCCTCCTTATCTCTTTTTATGGTTTGCACTTTGAGGTCAATTTTATCTGAGATTAGAATTGCTATCCTTGCTTTTTTTGAATTGCTATTTGGCTGGTATATTTTTCTCCATCCTTTGATTCTCAATATATCTTTTTCCTGTGATCTTAAGATGTGTCTCCTGTAGGTAAGAGATTGAGAGGTTGTGTTTTCTAAGCCAGTCTATTAATCTCTGCCTCTTAAGGCCTGAATTCAGTCCATTGGTATTCAGGGTTACTGCATCCAACTGTGCACTCTGTAGTGTCATTTTATCGCTCTTGGGTTGGGTGTTTTTCTATCTCCATGGGTTGTGTCCATGCCTGTCGTTCATTTTAATCTTTCTTTCATCCCTGAGCCAGAATTATCTGGGGGGCTGTTATCCTTCTGATGGTTTCTGGGTATTGTTGTTCTGTGTGTCAGACTCTTGTGTGTATTTGGTGATTCCTGTTCTTCTGTGCCAAGTGTGGGCGTCCGTGGGGAGTGCAATTCATGCCTGCTTCCGACTCAGAGGAGAGCTCTGAGCTTTCCTGAGGGCCAACAAACCAATTTGTGAGTCCCACCTTCCTCAAGTCACCCCCCACTCACCAATCTCTAGGAGCTCTGGACATGAGCTATCTATCTGCTCTCTATCTTTAACAGTTCTTACTTCATAAGTATAATTTTGCTACTGTTATGAATTGGGTGATCCCTATGAAAGGGTTGTTTGACCCCTAAAGTGATCTAGAGAAAATAGTAGAAGAAGTCAAGGAAGAAAATTTCTCCAACATTACAAAGGAGGAGAAAATAGCCATCCAAGACACTGAGAGAATGTCCCTATAGGCATCCAAGACACTGAGAGTATGTCCCCATTCCCTTAAAAATAAACAAACAAATCACAACATTTAAAGTGCAATTTCTAGGAAAAAAGAGGATTCTGAGGACAGCAAAGAAAAAAGAACCATTGTCTACAAAGGAGAACTCATAGTAGTAGGCTCAGACTTCTCAGCAGGAAATGTGCTGGCAAGAAGACAGTAGAGCTACATATAGAAAATTTCAAAAGAATAAATAAATAAAATCAATGAATCCTATATCTAGCAAAATTATTCCTTAAATAAGAGGGAGAAAATGGTATTTGTAGAAAAAGAAAAACTAAAGGAATTCACACAAAAATATCTGAATTATAAAAATATTAACTGGATCGCTATGTCAGAGAGAAATCACCAAGAGCAGACAAACATGAAAACATCATACAAGATCATACAAGACTGATATAATGAAAGCAACACTCATAAAAACAATAAGAACTCATAACAGAAATAGATGAAGAATAAACGTACCAATAAAACTTTGCATGTAACATACACATGTGAAAAAGGGAAAAGGAAAAATATACAAATACATAAAAATGACAGCAACCTACATATATCAACAATGACACTGAATTACAATAGATTAAATACACCAATCAAAAGACACAGCATAGCACAATAGACTAGAAAACAAGACCCACTTATGTTAGTTGCAACAGATATATCTTAAACACAATAGACTGAAAATCCAAAGACAGTGAAAATTCCACCAAGACAATGGCAACCAGATAAAGGCAGGAGTGGAATTATTCATCTATATTAAAACAGACTGCTGGGTAAATAGCATGAGAGACAAGAATGGGCACTTCATAGTGATCAAAGGAATAAAGCACCAGGAACATATAACATTAACAGTTATACTCATCGTATAATATTAACAGTTATACTCATCTGAATAAAAACCCTTGAAATACAACCATCACAGGGTTGAAGACAGAAATAAGTAGGTCCACAGTAATAGCAGGAGATTTCAGCACACTGCTCTCAAAAAAGATCATTATGAAAGAAATTAAATAAAAAGAACTAAGCAACAGAGTCAGTCACATTGACCGCCTAAACAGATATATAGAACACTCCACTCAATAATAACATCGTAAATATTTTTTCCTGTGCACATGGTACATGCTCTAGAACAGATTCACATGTTAGGGTACAAAGCAAGTTTCAACTAACTTAAAAACATTCAGATCCTACAATTAATTTTCTCAGATCACAACTCTATAAAACTAGAAATCAACAATAGCAAGAACAGTAACATAAAGAGAAACACATAGAGACTAAACAACATACTATTTTAAAATGATTGGATAATACATCAAATGGATGAAATTATGAGATTTCTTAAAACAATGGAAAATGATAACAGGACACATCAAAACCTTTAGGACACAGTAAAGGTAGTTATCAAAGGAAAATTTTTAACAATCAGCACTCACATAAAAGAAGAGGAGAAATCCAGAATCAAGTAAAACAAAGACAAAATAAGTCCTCCAAAAACATACGAAATGAGATCATAAAAATTGGGGCAGAGGTAAACAAACTGGAAAACAGAAAACAAGGGATAACTTCAGAAGAAAAGAAATTGATTCTTTGAAAGTATTAGCAACTTTGACAACCACTGTCAAGTTTAGCAAAAGAAAAGAAAATAGAATATGTAAATATAAAAATAGAGATAAAAGAGTATGTAACAAAATATAAAAAACTAAGCAAAATACAAAGAAAAAGGAGCACTTAATTCTGCCATAAACCTCAATTAATGATGACACTCAGAAGTAGCAGGTGTCTCAGCAAACTTGCTTCTCCCAATGAAGTGCCTCAAGACACCTCACTCCACTGGAGATTCCAAACCACACAGATTTATTGGACCAGAATGCCAACCACTGTCCTGTGTTATAGCTCTTGGATCTACTGCTGCCCATTTTCTTCAGGTTTACAGGAAGACTTAATATCCTTCAGTATGCAGATGTCATAAAGTTACATACTGAAAATGAGGAGGACTTAAAGCACTTGTTAATGAAGATCGAGTATTGCAGCCTTCGTTATGGATTACAATTCTCTGTAAGGAAGCCCCAAATCCTTACAACTGAATCAAAGTTTAACATCATGATAAATGGAGAAAGAGCGTAGTTGTGGTTCCACAATCAATGCTCATGGAAGCACCAGTCAAGAGATAAAATGACAGATTGCTTTGGGTAGCTGCTGCACAAGACCTCTTTAATGTGTTAAAAAAAAGCAAAGACTTCCTTTAAGAACTAATGTGTGCCTGACTCAAATCATGGCATTTTTAATTGCTTTAATGGTTGTGAGAGTTGGACATTGAATAAGGAATATTGAAGATGAATAGATGGATTTGAACTATGATGTTGGGGAAAACATTGAAAATTTCATGAACTGCCAAAAGAACAAATACATGCAATCCGTTTGGAAGAAACATAGTCAGAATGCCTTTAGATGCAAGGATGGTTTAGTGTTGTTTCATGTGCTATGGATATGTCAAGTCCAAAGTGGTTGGTCAAGTAGCAGGGCAATGAAAAGGAGGAAGATCTTTGATAAGTTGGATAGAGACGGTGGATGCACCAACGGTTCAAACATAAGAATATATTGAAGATGGCACAGGACTGAACAGAATTTCATTCTGTTTACAGGCTGCTAAGAATTGGAACCGCTGGGATGACATTGAACAAGACATATAACTGTCCTGTGAGAACATTTGATCCTTTAAAGCAATGGTTCTCAAACTTCCTAATACCACGACCCTTTAATGCACTTCCTCACATGGTGAGGCCCCCCCAACAATAAAATTATTTTCAATGCTACTTCATAACTGTAATTTTGCTACTGTTGTGAATTGTAATGTAAATATCTGATATGCAGGGTATATTTTCATTGGTGAATATTTAACATAATTAAAGCATAATGATTAATCACAAAAGAATATGTAATTATAATTCATGAAGTGTCATTTTACCTCCAATACTGCTGTTTCAGCACAACAGCTGCTTTCTACACAGAAGCTGCTCTCTACACATGTGTGACTGGCCCACATAAGTACATTCTGGCGCCAACCCCGTCACAGACAACTGTATTCGTATGGGGTGTCAGTAACGGGGCTGGCGTGATGGTGTCATCATGGCGGGTACTCATTTGTGGGCATGTCTGCAGGCGGGTGGACCCTCCTGGAGATGGATAGAGGAGCTATTTCTCTGTTCTTAAGACCATGGAAAATATGTATTTTTCCAATGGTCTTGTGCAACCTCTGTGAAAGGTTCGTTCACCCCCAAAAGGGGTCGCGACCCACGGGTTGAGAATTGCTGCTTTACAGCAAGTCCTTCTATAAACGTAACTCCCTTTTTTGTGATTTCAAAATTAGCTGAAAATTTTGAATAGAAACCTATAGAAGTAACTATCAGCGGACAGCACTTTGCTTCCCAAAGTAAATTAAGAAATAAAGTACCAGCCTGTTTATAATCAAAGAATTTTTATCACTTAAATTTCTTTTAGCCTGGTCCTATAGATTTGAATATCTTGTAAGAAAAATTACTAAATGTATTCACAGAAACTAAAATATGACTCCCTGTAATCTCATGGTCAGGCACAAGGAGTTTTGTGCAGTCAATCCGCTCAACCACCTCAAACTTTTCACAGTACACTCACTAGGGTCACATGATAAAGTCCTATTCCTAGGATTCAGTCCAAATGTTCCCATTTTCAAATAGTTTTTTTCTAGCACACAATTCAATATATTTTTGAAATCTTACCTAGATGTCTGTGTCCCCAGTAAATACCTTGTAAATTTATTTAGAACTGATTTGAAGTCACCCATGGCATTAAAGAGTCCTGACTAACTGAATAAAAGTATAAAAGCAAAGAAGATCATATCATTAATTTGCAGGGGGAACAACAGCCTACCAACTCAAAGTAAATAGCACACACAGCCTGCACTAATGAACATAGAACGTTCATAAACAGCTCAAAAGGACAACAGCTTGATACCGAGATGCAGAGTGTATTTCCCGTCAGAGGAGTGTTATGAGGCCACAATTGCTGGATCCCACTTACTGCTCACTGTGTTTGCAGCTTCTTTAATGAATTGGCAAAACAAACACTGGATGTTAGTCGTGACTTCCCCATGTTTTCATAAACATGAAAATCCTCTTCAGATTTCTACTGGCTAGTGTAAACAAGTAGCAATGTAGGTTTTTTGAAAAATCTCAACTTCTTAATGAGTTTTCCTCCAATCTGGATTCTGTGTTCTTTTTCCCATAGCCTAGCTCTCTAATACTTCTGTGAACATAGAGATGAAAGAAGTATAGTGACAAGGTTATAGCCCTGATAAGCAGATTTCCTGATTGTAAGCCACACAATATCCCTTTTTGCTGTTCAAATGTCTGCCTTGTGAACTACGCACAGATTCTACAGAAACATAAGTGTTTTTGAAATCCCCATGTTATAACAATGTTATAAAAATTGTTACGATCCACACAGTATAATTTTTTTGCATATTCATTGAAGTTCTTACAAATCAAATAAACAAACTCCTTGCTGCTCAGCAGATTTCAACTCTAACAATCCTATAGAAGACAGTAGAAGAGTTTTCTCCGTCACCAAAGAGATTTGCTTTTCTTTCCCCAAAGATCAGCTGATGGAATAACATCACCTATCTTTGGATCAAAGTGAATTATTTAACAACTCCATCTTGGGTTCCTTAAGATTGTTTAGGATTATGATGAATATTGCTCTTACTCAATTAAAAGGGATACTTCAATAGAATGGCTAATCATTCATTGAATTCATCTGACATGTTTTTTTCTAAGTCAGCTGCTATCACCTTGGATTTGTTCTTTGATTCAAGCTTGCTCTTCTATTGATGACCCCATGTCCATTTTTATTTACTTATTTTTGTTTTTTGTATCAGCTTGAAAGAAGTTGAGATAATTACAGACACCATTCCTTTATCACTTTAAAAGGAATCTTCATATAACAGAAAGTAAAACAAAATTTTCCAGGAAAAAGACTAGCAAAATTAAATTTTACTAAAATAAGATTCATCTATAGGAAAGAAATCTTTTCAATATCTATGCAATAGGTAACATACTTATTAGGTGTATAGTTTGGGAATAATAAATATTTTTATTCACGAATAGGAAACAAAGTCTTTTGAGTGATTTGCAACATCCATTTTGACCTTGAGAGGAGGGCAGGGGACTCACCTCAATATTAAACTCTATCTCTGATTTCCAAAATTCACTCTTCAATAGATGGTGATGGAGCTATCATCAAGATGCAGCTCTCATGATGTGAATGCTCATAAATGTCTTACCATGAGATTTCTCAGAATATGGAAGACAGAAATTAACATTGTGGGGAGAAAATATCCTTGAGTTTATTATCATTATCCTTATTTAAAATAAGAGAGATCATATGAAGCAGAAGAATATAATTTAAAATAATAAATTGCAAGGGGAGGAAATAGCAGTTATGAACAAAATAAACATGCATCACAGTGGAAAGGACAAGTAAAACTTAAAATTTTTAAATTTAACTGAGTTTTATGGTATAAATATATATTTTTCTCACAATTTTTTATTAGTAAGCAGACTATAATCTAGGGATCATTTTCCTTTAAGTTATGCAAATTTTGCTAAGAATAACTGAATTGTCTTGTGTGACACTGTCAAAAGATGTGCTAAATATTAATCAATTAGTAAGCATCTCATAACAGATTGATTTTACCATACAGGTAAATAATAAAGCATTTACCATAATGTAAAAAAGTATTCATAATGGAGCTGTTGCTAAAAGTCTCAGAAATCCTTCCATTCAGTAAACAGCAATGAAGAGCCTCCAAGAGTGAATGAATAATTCACTTATTAACTTCGCACACATTTTGAAGTACTTACATGCTCTAGCTGATGTCCATTAGCTAGAGCTTTAGCCATTACAAAGACAAACAAAAGACAGTTGCTTCCATCTAGTTAAAGTGCAGATAGGCAAGTAATTGCAAGAATGTGATAAATCTTATAGTAAACTCTGTTATCTATACAAACACAAGGAAAGGAAATTCTTTTTGGCTAATGAGCAAAGATTTCAAATAATCATTTAGCCTTCAGATGATTACATAAATATAGGTTTAGAATGAATTATGTATGTCTTTTGCCATGTTAAAATATTGGGCAGCAAGTAAATATCTTTAAATAATGAGTGATATAAATAGATTTACAGATGCCATAATGATCCTTCTGGTGTTAGTTATGTACGGTAAACTTGCAAGCATGCTGAAATTATCTAACAATATCATTAATGCCACATTCAAGTAAAATTTGGCTGAAGATAATTCAAAAATTGTCACACAATTCATCATTAGAAGGGATCTGTCAGAAAAACGAGCCAGGTTCAGAAGATGTAAAACGAGGAATGTAATCTTTAATATCAAGCACAACTTGTTTAATTGCAGAGAATATTAGAAAGTTGCTTACCTATGTATTGTTGACTCTGCAAAAGCATTGAATCTGGGTGAATCATAACAAATTATGGACACTATTTCAAACAATGAGGTTTAAAAGCAATTGTGCTCATATGAAAGATGTACATGGGTTACGAAGAAGTTGTTTGAAGAGAAAAAGGGAACACTCTCTGTTTGGTTTACAATCAAGAAAATGTGCATCAGGTTTTATCCTTTTATCATACTTAAATATACTCATACTGAGAATATATTTTGTGAAGCTGACCTATTTAAAGAACTTAATAGCTGAAAGTGAAGTGGAATGTAAAGCACAAACATATGAACTCAGTCTACAGCATTCAACATGGATTACAACTCAACATCATTTTTTAAAATTCCACAATCGTGACAACTGATGTCATCACAATGAATAAAAGACTGAAATGATTCAGAAATTAATTTTATTTGGATCTATGATAAGTGTACATGGAAGGAGGAATCCAAAAATCAAATTATATTCTGCATTGATCAAATGTATTGCAAACTATCGCTTCAAAGTGTAAAAAATATTTTAAAGTGTTAAAAATTACAGATTTCACATTGCAACCTAAGGTGTGTCTGACCAGAGCCAAACTATTTTCCTGTGCCTCACATGCATGCGAAAACTGCACAATAATCGATGCATTTGAACTATATTATTGGTAAAGAATATTAAGGATATTTCCACCTATCCATGGACTGTTACAATAATGAACAAATTTTGTATTGGATGAAGTACAGTCAGAATACTCCTTCAAATCATGAACATTGAAATTTTATCAGGAAGGGCCAGTTCCTAGTGAAGGGCCAGTTCCTAGTGAAGGGCCAGTTCCTAGTGAAGGAATCATATATGATAAAGGGTCAGTGATAAAGGGTCAAGAAATGCTTTGACAAATAGTTGCAACATTAGGAATCATTGTGAGGCTAGCACAGGACCAGACAGTATCTCCCTACATTGTAGAGGGTGTCGTAGTGATTCAGAAACATCTCAGAGGCACCTGACCAAACAAGGTCAGTCAGTCAGTGTTTCAGCAAGGTAAGTTTTTACCTCTCTTTTACTCAAAACTTGATGTCGATTTTGCAGCCCTCTTCTATTTTATGACCTTTCTATTTGAAACATGTGGTCTCATGGGTAATTACTGCATGTATGAACTAAAAGTTTTTAAAGGAAAAATAAAAAAATAAAGATATTAATTTTTATTAGCTAGATAAATAAAGGATTTTATTGGTGGTTATGTTTATAGACTGAATTCCCCAGGTCTTTTTTTCTGTGGAGCTTGTAGGTGGATTTGAAGCGCCAGCGTCTGTGTTAGCAGCTAATTGCAAACTGCTTGGGCCGCCCAGGCACCCTGCACAAAGAACTTCACAAGTATATATGCATATATATGGAATTCTTGAATGCTACCTGGCAGATAAACAGGGACATGTTGAACAATTTTCCACTTCATTCTCTATGTTCTGTGCAAAAGTCATTTAAGGGTAATACATTTTAGTCCATGAAACGTTAAAAAATATTTCTTATGACTCAACACCAAGTGATTATTCCTATCCTTCATTCTTTCAATTCAGTTCAGATTGCTTTGGTTTTGGTTTTTCCTCCACCAAGATAGTTCAGCAAGTTTTAAGGGAAAGAAGCTATATGGGAGCCTTAGTCACAAGGCAATACAAAAGAAGGCTCAGATGTATATCATTTCTGTTCTCATAATTCCCACAAGTCTGGCAAAAATCTGATACAGTGCCATAATTGTAGCACAAGAATCATTTTGATTATCCTTCATGCCTAATTGTGCCACCCAGGTGTTTCTATTCAGAATTTCTTTGATCCTTCACTGTGACCCTAAGTACTTGGACATACATTATATTTTAATCCAGGAGCCTTACATTTTTTCCTGATACATTCCTCATCTTAATTCAACAAGGGACCACTACTTCCAATTTCAAGATAAGGATTTTTCTCTCTCTTTTAAAATTCTCCCATCTAACCTTCATTCTACCTTCTCAGCAGACTTACTAAGCTACATTTGAACTTCCATATTTTGGTAACAAACATCAGCAAATAGGCAGGCTATTTGTTTTATAACTCGCTTGCATGCATGTTATTATCCTGAAATAATGAACTGGAGAAAAATCAGTAGGCTGTTATAAGGTACAGACCACATCAGGTGAGACTGTCTGAGGATGTAACAGCAAAACTACTTTCTATGAAAAATTTTCACATTGTTCAGCAAAAATAAACCTGTTTAAAACAAAATATCTCCAGAGTACATTTTTATGTATTAAAATATGATAAAACATTTTTTTCATAAATGTAGCTTACATGTGTCAACGTAACTACAAGACTAAAACACTGGCTAATTTACTTGGTAAATGTTCTCATACACTCCTGGGGAGGAGCCCCGGTGGGGAGTCCTTATGCCTCGGCTAAATTCTAGGTCAGCAGTTTGAAAGCAAGAGCCTCCTCACAGGAGAAAGACCCAGCTTTCTGCTTCTGCATGGGTTCCAAACCCACTGGGGCAGTTCTATGGAATCACGAAGAGTCATTAGGATCTAAATGACAATGAGTGAGTGAGTGAGACTGCTTTTCTGTCAGATCTGGCATTATTAACCAATTACAACGGGACTTCAAATCACATGCTTTTTCCTGCACACGCTATAAGCATGCATCACCCATTACTGTCACTGAGTTTGCCATCATTTTGTTTTAGCTATCATATTATGTTGATTTGTACTAGTGACCACATTATCATTAACATCTTTATTATCAACAACACTTTTTAAAATGTTAAGTCATGTGTTATAGCATGTTTAAAGAAAAAGGAAAAAATAGAGGGAAAGGATCTCTGTTCAGTTAATAATATAACTAACACGATTGTCATTTGATTTGACAAAAGTCTCATTGGAGTATAGAATCTAAGAAACATTGCCTTTAAGCAATTAGCAATTATATTTATATACACATTAGCCTAAGGTTCAAATTATATGGCATATTATTAAGTATTCTGTATATTCTGGTATAGGAGAAGGTCTATGAGGTCAAATATGAAACCGTGATTTATGTCATTGGGTGACATCAACTCTAGCGATGTCACTGACAGTCTACTTCAATACAAAAAAGAGATATGGAATTAAGAGACAAAATGAGGATTTGAAAAAAATCATAAATAAACATTCATATATTAAATCTTAATTTTAAAAAATTCATCAAACGCTTAAATTAATGGAAATTGTAGAAATACTCATAATGATAAAAAAGAAAAGGTTAATGAGCAAAAAAATTTCCCCAAAACAACAAAACAGAAAAAATCCACTATTTTAAAATTTTAAATCCAGTTTTCAAGTAATTGTTTGCTACCTTCTGATAAATTCCTAAAGGACCAGATTTTCATGAGAAACTGGGGCAATTGAACAAGACAAATGTAGAATACTTTATTATTCAAAATTTATTATCATTCTAAAAATGAAATCATTTCTTCTGAATTAGCAAGCATGTGAAAATGTAAAGCATTTTGACTCATCCAAATTATTCATTCCATCTGGCAGTGTCCATACTGATTTTACAAATTGTCTACAATGAAAAGATAATTTGAGATTACTTAAATTGACCTTATTCTATGGCAGAGAACCCTCTGGGTCAGAAAGGATAAAGTGACAAATGAGGCCT
>PVJH01011096.1:23325-70628 GCA_004026705.1 Nesogale talazaci | reverse complement strand
GGGCAGGGGGAGGGGGGATTAAAGGGAAATATAGGAGTTGGTACTGGGGGCCTAAGTGGAGGGAAAATGTTTCAGGGGTGATGATGGCAACAGGTGTGCAAATCTAGTATGCATACAATTGACATATGCATTGATCATGATGGGAGTTGTATGAGCCCCCAATAAAATGATTTATTAAAAATAAATAAATACGGCTGAGACCCGGTGACATAGTGGTTAAGTGCAGGACTGCGGCCCACTGGCTTGGCGATTCAAATCCAGGAGCAGCAAGGCTGGGGAGCTCCCACGACCACCAGAGGGCAGTGATGTCCCCCCAAAAAAAATTTTTTAAATAAAAAAACAACAAATAAATAAATACGTCCTACAATATCTGATTGAAGTTACTTGAAAAGATTTTGATTTGAAAGTTGCTATAAACATAAAAACCTGCCAAAATAGTCATTTTATTAACTCATTACAATATAAAAACAATTCAATTTGCCAGGACGCATGTGCCATAAAAGAGAAATAGTTTCTTGAAAGAATAGTGCCTAGGTTAGTAGTAAAAGCATCTGGATGTTTTAAAAATATTTTCATAGGTAGTACTGCTGAAGGCCTTATTACACTTGAAATAAATTATACTCAACAATGCGGTCTTCAAATGGAGTCACTGATTAAAAGTCACAAGAAGTAGTTTATTTGCTGCCAAGGCTCAGACTGTAGCCTGACAGAAGGAGAAATGGAGATCGAGGCTAAATGAGAAAGCCTCACAACAAAATTTCCTATATGGGGGAAATAGGAGGTTTTCTACTCCCCTAAAGATTTCTTTTTAAATCTGCTCTATCATCAGATACCCATACAGGCAGTTCTACTCTGTCCTACAGGGATCCCGTGAGTCAAAAGAGAACCAACAGCTGTGAGTGTGGCTTCTCGTTGGTTTTTCGTTTGGTCGATTGCATCTGTAGAAGTCTCACCTGCACTTTGGAAATAGAGCATTTCCCTCTTGGCAACCAACAGTGCCTATTGCAAAACAGACTGGGAGCTGCAGCCTGTTCCCCTTGCGAAATTTCTGCAGAAGCTGGTGATTTCACGTAAAACAAGCACACAAAAATTCAAATGACAATACTTGCATTCAAGTAAGACTAAATTAGAATCATATGCACGTTTAGATTCACAGACAAAGTTCACTAGTCTTATAGCAGCCAGAATGGGTTTCTTTTGCTCTCTGGGAACTGCCCATAAATGAGATGTGCATTCGCAAGTGAAATTGGAATATATATATTACTGCTCTAATCTGCTGTTCATTCCATGATTATAGCAATCTCTTTCAATAAGTAGTGATTATTCTTTTGGTGGGGGGAAAGTTCATAGCATTAATCTTTCCTTGAAAACTTAGTCAATATTCCTAGGAAGCTGCCAGGGTTACAAACTTTTGGTGGCAGGAACTCACTGCCACCTGACTCAGTGATCCTGGAAGACAGGACCCCAAAGAACGGCATCATGCAGGACAAACTGGAGGTGCAGTGGGGAGACAGGCCTTCAACAAGATGAATTGGTACAGTGGCTGCGACCATGGGCATAGGCAAGAAACAGTCGTGAGGATGGCCTAAGACGAGGCTGGGTTTGGTTCTGTTGTACATGCGATCACCATGGGTCAGAAACGAAGCGATGCACCTATCCACCACAAGGGAACAGGGTGACATTGCCCCCAAGACGGTAACTCTTCATGGGAATAGAAAGCCCCTTCTTTCTCCCACGAGCAGCTTCTGGTTTCGACCTGCTGACCTTTTGGTTCGCAGCCCAATGTGTAACCACTATGTCACCAGGGATGCGAGGAGTTATTCTAACATTTTTCCTCTTTATTAACCTTTCTAATTTTCCTAACTTAAGTACTTTGCATTTTTTCTAATATTTAGCAACTTCTTATAGACTTTCAAATGTATTCTAATTCATGTAATTATGATTTCCATTATGAATTAGTCCAGGTAGACCAGAGGAACAAATTTCAGAGACACGCATATAGGTATAAGGAAAGGGTTTATATACAAAAGAAATGTGACACTAAGAAGGCATCCGAATCCAGTCCAGTGCAAATCATAAGTCCAATATTAACCCATATGCCCGAAGTCAGTCTATAAAATCTGCTTCAGACTCAGGAAGTCACAGGTCAGTGGGTGCAGAATTCTGGCACTGGCAGGGGTCTCCCCATGGCTCCTCGCTTCCAGGGCTCAGGTCCATCAACAGCATGCCACTCCAGCTTCAGAGGTCTGTCTTCATCAGGGCAAAGCCACGTGGTCTCTCCGCTGGCTCCTCCAGCTTCTCAGACGCTGCATCTTGTGTTGCCTGTGGTTAATCATCTCTGAAACTAACTCCCAACAACTGGGGAAGATAGCCTCTCATCTTCACAAGGGAAATATCGCGAGATTTCCCTGGAGTCTCAGGTGAAAGACATGCCCACATAGAGGCCTCATTGGCTACTCAATGGCTTTCTCCTGATTAACAGGCCAGACTCCACCCCTACATTTCAATTATAAAATTAACATAAGCAGATGACTGCCACACATTACAATAAATAGTCATGTTTATTTGAAAATCTGTGATGTCTCATTAGTTTCCTTTTTCACTTCTTGATTTGTTTTTCTTGTTTTCTTTCTCAGTCTTACTAGAAACTGCATTGATCTTTTTAATGATTTGGTTCTATTGATTTGTCATTTATGCTTATTATTTCTTTCTTCTTCATTTCATTTGACTGATCACTTTGAATTTCTTCTGTGGCATGTTTAATATCTGGGTTGAATGTGTATGTTACTAATTTCCAAGCTATCTTGTGTGCTGGTAAATTTCTGGGTCCAGCTATGAAAGACCTTCTACTCTGAAATACAGGGCATTGCCGGTGACCACCATGAATTGGAACTGATAACTCTGGTCGGGTCTTTGGGTTTGTTTTTAGTTAAACTTTTAATATGTGGAGTTTTTATTGTTGTTAGAGCACTAAGGTTTTATAATTTTTCTATGCTATATTTTATATAGTTTGTTAATATGAAATCTGACATTTAGGCCTATGTAAATTATGCATTCCTCTTTTTTCAAATGCTAGCATAGAGAGAAGATTGTCAGAAAATGTAGTCTGCATGGTACTGATGCCGTGGGATTTATTATGGCCTTCTGAATATTCGAGTCAATTTTCCATGTGAGAGAATATGCTATTCATGATTTCTGTAATGTTCTCAGTTGGTCTGCTTTTGTGTGTCTATAATAAATAAATTAAAATTATCTTATACATAGATATATTTTTAAAAAATAGCAAACCCACTGCCATTGCGTAAATGCCGAGCCAGTGTGACCTTATAAAACAGAGTAGAACTGCCCCTGCGGGTTTCAAAGGCTCTTTTTATTTCTTTTTTGGGGGATGCGGGGAGTCGAATGCCTTTTCCTCCTCTCGGGGAGCAGCTTGTAGTTTTGAACAGCTCACCTTGCATTTAGCAGTCCAACTCATAAAACCACTACCCCACCAGGCCTCCTTATATAGATATGTACGTATGTGCATATACACACACATGTTTGCACATCTCTGTAGAAGATAATTCTAGTTTATTTATTATACCATTCACTTCATTTTATATTTCCACTTAGTATTGTCCTTACAAATTTATCAACTTTAAGAAGAAATCTGTTAAAATCTCTGAAACATACAAATGAGAAATCTATTTCCCTATAATTGTGTGTATTGTTGCTTTGTATATGTTTAGATTATAATGCTCAAACCGATATATTCATACAGCTTAGATCTCACTGCTCTATTATGTTCATTGGAGTGTGTACCTCACCATCACCCCTTTTCCTGTATGTCCCTTTTGGCTTTGTTCTATCTTGAGTTAGACGTTAAGATTGCTACTCTAGCCTTCTTTTAGTTCTGATTAGATGATATGATTTTGCATGTTTTATCTATTTCTGAACTTCCTCTATCTTTTTTCCTAAATTAAGCCTAAACAGTGTGCTGATAATTTTGATGTCTTGCTTTTTCAATGTTACTTAGAACTTTATCCTTTACCTGGTGATTAATAAGTAATCCCAAGTATTATATGTTCTTGTGTGTCTTTTCTCCTCTTTCTTAATTATATTTACTAAACCAAATTTTCTTTTTGTATATATGGCTAATGTTGTTGAGAAGTTTAATATGAAACAGATTTTCTTTCTTTGCAGCTGATCATCTTTTTCTTCTGAAGCTTTACAGTAGAAATCGCTCAATCTCTTTCTCTCCGCGCCCCCCATCTCCTCCACTCCCCTTCCCCCCCCCTTTCCTCTCCCTGACCATATCTTTTCACATATAATGTGACTAGGTGACCTGTAGTCCGTTCCAATTCATGGAGACCCTATATGCAACCAATCAAAACACAGGTCATGTGTCACCCTCACAACTGTTCTTATGTCTGAGGCCTTTGTTGCCACCGTCGTCCCTCCATCTTGTCAAGGGTCTTGCTCTTCTCACTGCCTCTCTACATAATATGTGCACACAAATAACGTGGATACATACCTAATTTTCATAGAGCACATGAAACACGAACACATAAGAGGGTTGCATGATTTCCAAAAACTGAATAGCATGTGCATCACTCATGTAGTTAATTTTTACTACAATATGTCTCTAAATACAAGACCTAAAATCTATCCTGTGTGGCATCCTCTGAGCCCTTTTAACCTGAAGTTTTTTCTCTTTCTCTCTCTCTCTCTCTCTCAGAGATTTGTCATAATTATTTTCCCATCTCTTTTCACTTAGTTCCTTCAAGATAAATACCCTATATCAAGTTATGTGGTCTTATAGCTTTGTGGTTAGTATTCTTGACTTTAACTGTTCATTTCCACCCTGATTCTTTTGAAAATACTCCTGACAAGTGTCATCTTATTTCTTTACTGCTGAAGTTCTTCAAATTGGACTTTAAAATAATGCTGTTTCTCTCCAAATATGAGCACGTTGGTTCAAATGGAAGTGAAAGACCATGTTAAAATTAAAGGAACTTTGTGGAACTGTACAAAGTATCTCACTCATGGTCCAAGGATTTAGAACTACCCCACTAAGGGGAATACCCGAAATTTAGAGCGATTTCTTTTTAACTTCTCTCTGTGATAAGAAATGAAGCTTCTCATGAAGCTAATGTTTTCATGAAGTTAATGATCTCCAGGCCATCCTTGGTCTCTGGGAGTTGGTTCTTTGTCTTTATCTTTGTGAGAAGATCTTCTGTGAACCAATTTCCTCTGGAGCTATGAAGGCAGACCTGAGCCAACTCTGCGACTTGAAGCTTCTTTTCCTCTTCTGGTGTCTTCGCTTCCTGTAGAATCATTCTCTTGGACTACTCTTCTCTCCAGATCTACCAATTGTTGACGTTGTTCTTCCACTTCTAATACGTTAAAGATATGTTTCAATTTCAGATATCACTTAAATCCATCTCCACCACTTTAGGGCTGGTCTGTATAGCAACAAGCCTAAACATTTCTCTTTTTTTTTTTCAATCATTGTATTGGGGACTCGTACAGATATTATAACAATGCATAAATCAATTTTATCAAGCAAACTTGTACTATACAACTTGTACATAATAATCAAATATTATTTTTTCTACTTGAGCCCTTATTATCAGCTCCTCTTTTACCCCTCCCTCCTCCCTCCCTCTCCCACCTTCATGATCACTTGCTCATTTTTTTTCATATCTTACAACGTATGCTGTATCCCCTCATTCATGTTTCTGCTATTTGTCCACCTGGAGTGAGGTTATATAGACCTCACTGCTATCAATTCCCTCTTCCTCCCCTCACCATCCCCTCCTCCCTCCCCCTACTCTCATTGTATCAATTTCCATTATTCTTTCTGAGGGAGTTTCTGTTGTAGCATCCATGTGGTGAAAGTTCTTATCTATACTGATGTATGTACTCCAGTCTCACAGGATTTGTCAGGTGTATTAGTCCGGGTAGACTAGAGAAACAAATCCATAGAAACTTGTGTGTGTATAACAGAGAGTTTTATATAAAGGGTAATTGTACATTAAGAAAGTATCCCATCCCTGTTCAGTTCAAGCTCATAAGTTCAATACTAGCCAATATATCTGATACTCATCTGTAATGTCCTCTTTAGACTTATGGAACACATGCAATGATGCTGAATACAGGAAGATCACAGGCCACTAGGTAGAAAGTCTTTGGATTCAGTGGCATTGTAAGCATCTCAATGATTACAGGGGTCTCTACCTGGATTCTCTGGCTTCAGAGGTCTTGATGCATCAGGATAAGGCTATGTGGCTTTTCCAGTTCAGGGCATTGGCGTAATCCCATGTGTCTTGTCAGCCAAAATACTTCCGTGGGATTGAGCAGATTTCTCAGGAAAAGGCCATTCCCACACAGAGGTCTCAATGGCTATGACCCAATTAACAGACTAGACTCTATCCTTTACTCTTGATTCTCTCAAGTCCCATTTTGACACCAGATTATATAACGAAAACTAAAGTCATCAGAGTGGGGTGGGAGTGGGGAGCATTAAGCTGAAGCCATACAAGCAACCATCTAGCAGGAAATAAATAAAACCCACATGGAAGAAGTATGCCAGTCTGTGTTATCATAAAGTGCCAACAGGAAGAGGCATCAGAAGTTCAAAAATAAACAATCTCATCAAGATAAAGGAGAGGGGTCAAAGATCCAGAGCCCATCTGTCAAATATTGGACATTCCCACACAGAGGGGCTGCATAAAAAAGAAGATATATGCAGGGAGCAGTTTAACTATAATGAAACATACAGCACTCCTCCAGTTCTTTAATCACACACACACACACACACACACACACACATGCACTATTATGATCTCAGCCCTATCTTGAAAATCCTGCTAGATCAGTGTCCATGCATCTGTACAGATAAGAACTTTCAATATATGGAATTCAGGATAGACACACCCCTCAGAAACAGTAATGGGAGTAACAATACCAGGAGAGTAGACGAGGGGGAGTGGGGGGGAGAGGGAATGAGGAAATGGATAGTGGTGGTGTGTGGTGTAAGATAATAATAACAATATATAATATATTAGAGTTTTATAAGGGTGGCAGGCTGGAAGAGGAAGGAAATAAAGAGACGCTAATAACAAAGTGTATAAGAAGAAAGATAATGTTTTGAAATTGTTGATGGCAACATTTGCACATGTCCACTTGATATAATGGATGTGTGCATTACTATAATATGTGTAAGAGCCCCCAATAAAATAACTCATTAAAATTTTTCAAAAATAAAATGCACACAAAAGGAACCAGCGAAATGTTGTGTGTTTTGTTTGGCTCTATTGCACCCTGGCTGAATCATCCTCCTGTGTGTCTCTTCTCCCAGGGATGTCAATTGTCTACAGATGGACTTTGGGTCTTCACGCTGATCCCTCTCCTTCATATCAATATAATTGTTTGCTTGGGCCTTCTGATACTTGATCCTGTTGACACCTCGTGATCACACAGGTTGGTGTGTTTCTTCCATGTGTGCACTATTGCTTCCCTGCTACATGACTATTTGTTTAACTTCAAGACTTTAACACTCCAGGTACAATATCTTTTAATAGCTGAGCACCATCAGCTTTTTTTCACATATTTGCTTATGTGAGTGTCTGGGAAGGTGAGTATCACAGAATGCCACCAGTCTAAACACTTCTAAAGCTTCTTTCAGGTATCAATAGCCAGATTCTTCTGCTATTCATTTCTGTGATCAAACCATCTCATCCTACCCTGATGCCTGGAATTGTCCTTCTCCCATTGTTTTAGCTGTTTCAGTGTTAGCCTCTGAATAATGGAGACTTTGTATACAAAATTATTGGATTGGTTGACCTACAGGATTTCACTGGCTGATTTTTCTCATTTGCAACACCAGGCCTTTCATCTTAGGCCAGAAGCTCCACTGAAACCTGTTCAGCCTTATAACAACATACAAGCCTCCACTGATAGACAAGTGGTTGTGTTGGGGTTCACTGGACAGAAATTAAACCCAAGTCATGTCTTCTGCATGGAAGGTAAGAATTCTACCACACAATCCACAAATTCCTCATTTCCTACTATGGAGGTTCTTAAAAGTCCTTCCACAAAAAGATGGTTCTCATAACCTAATAAATAGATTTATATATTTATCAATTTCAAAGTCTATTTTGCCTCTGTACTCTTCCTATCTCTCTTCTTCATTTCCATATAGCTCCATTTCACCTCTTCCATTGAATACTCTGTGATCACTGTGACTTAGTGATAATTCTCTCTTCTGATACATCCACTGTTTATATCTCTTACCATATGTGTTAATCTCTATGTATTTTCTTTAAAACCCCCAGATAACTTCCGGAGCATAGTGATCATAAAGTTTACTTATGGTCTTATGGTGACTTTCCCTCTCATCAACATATTTCAGAATTGGTGTACACAGTAGAAATGTGCCACAAACATATAATGGTAACCTCAAAAGCTCACTGCTCTTGATTTGATACTTATGCACAGAGAGCCTATAGTACAGAGTAGTATAGACAGGGTAGAACTGCCCCTGTGAGTTTATAATGCTATAATTATTTATAGAAATAGAAAGTGCAGAGAACTTTTTCCCATAGTATGGCTGGTGTTTTCAAACCTCTAAAGTGTGCCGATCAAAGAGCTGATCATGTATAACCACTATGATACCTGTAATTCTCATATAACTGTGGATGATGCTGAAAGAGTAGCAGGGTCATAGATAACCAACACTTTGCACATGCTCTGATTACAATAGATATGAAAATGTTATAGAATATTCAATTCATAACATAAGAAAACAATATTCAATGCACAATACCAAAGGTTCTCTCTAAGCAAATACCATGTATTGCAATAAGGAAAAGTGGATGGAGAATATGTGATATTTTAAACTCTGGGGGATTCTAGGCACCTGAAATAGTTGCTGGTGAAGAATACAGAGATATAGCATAGACTCAGCACAAGAATAAATTGCACTCTCCCAATTTCTAAGAAGTTCAGGACTCAAAGATGATAGCACATGGAAGCTTGGTGTGTTAGGGTGGGGTGACTAGGGAAACAAATCAAGTGACACTCCTATATGTATAAGAAAAACTTTATAACCAGAAATAATTATATATCAAGAAGACATGACAGCCCAGTCCAACTCTAATGCCAGCCCCTAAGTCCCTCTTCAGACTCACGTAGCCACATGCCGCTGATGCAGAAAGGTGATGCAGAAAGATCACAGGCCTGTGCGTGCAGAGCAGTGTGCATCCAAAGTTGGTAGAAACATACCAGGGGTCACCACTGTCAAGGTCGACAGCTGAGCCCCAGCAAGCAGAAAGAGGAAGTTGCAGAGAGCGAGCGAGAGAGAGAGAGAGAGAGAGAGAGAGCAGTTCCCAGAGTATGTCACTCTTGTACAGAGGGCCACCTCCCTCCCCCAAGGAGATGCCATTAAGCTACCACTTGATTGACAGGATTGGTTTCACTCCTAGGCAGGTGTGTGTCTAGTTGACACAGAACCGTCCATCTACCACCCTTGGTATGTAGGGTATAATATTTAAAAATAAGAATAATTAAACTTCAAAGTCTAAAATGTAAGTTGATGTGTAGAAAAACTCCCCAAACTCAACTCACTGCTATCGAGTCAATTCTGTCTGTTGATGACACTTTGGGACAGAGTAGAACTGTCCTCTGGGGTGTCGGCAACTGTAAGTCTTTTCTGGAGCAAAAATCCACCCCTGTCTCCTGTGGAGTGGCTGGCGGGTGCAAACTGCTGATCTCTTTGCTTAACGGCCCAATATACTGCTTACTGTTCCCCAGGACTCAGGCAAGAGAGTTGCAGAAATACGAATGCTTTCTAATTTACACATCCTTTTTTTCTTTTCGTGGTTTTCTTCTGTTTCCAAAGTATAATTGAAAGGGATGGCTTTACCTTTTTAAAAATCTTTTTGTAAAAACACTTGTAAGAGCTTTGCTCATTAACCATAGACCGCAGAGAACAAAGTGTTCTCAGGACACTTGTAGAAACTGGTTTGGGCCGTGCTCTTGTCCGTCAGGCTCCACAGACGCTTAGCCACACACTCCCCTAAAATATTTCAAGTACAAGTTATTTGCACTGTCAAACTTTAGAAACCTTGAAAACATTCGAGCTGATAAAAATTCTGAAATACTCAATTTCCAGAAAGGAGGTTGAAATCAAATTACCCATCCACATTTCTATTTTTAGGAGATGAATCCTAAATTGGGTTACTAAAGCCTTTACTGCAATAAGACTTTATACTTCCTACCCAAACCAAAAAGGCAGGACTAAAACAAATTGTCACAACTTGCACATGGAAAACAAAGCAAAACAAAATATATCCTTAAATACTCAACCTCCCAAAGTCCTCCATCACATGCAGTCCTCCTAAGTATACATACCCCCTTTGACTTTGTCTCTTCAAAACACACAACCACTTGAAAATTCTTTTTTTTTCTTTTTTTTTAATAAAAATTTTATTGGGGGCTCTTATAACATTTAATACATCGTTTGTGTCAAGCAAATTTGTACACATGTTGTCACATTCATCTATATTATCTACTTGAACCCCTCCAGCATAAGCTCCTCTTCCCCTCTTTCCTCTAGTTCTTTTTTTTAAATTCCAACTCCCTATATTCCCCCTATCCCCTTCTCCTCACCCATGTTCTTCTAATAATTTACAAATTATTATTACCTCTTCATATTTTACACTGTCGAATGTGTCACTTCACTCACCACCCCCCTTGTCCGCACCCCAGAGAGAAGGTCACATGTAGATCCGATAAATTTGTTCCCCCTTGCTACTCCACCATCCCTACATGCTCCCAGTGTCACTACTCCCCACTAGTCTCAAGGGGTTATCTATCCTAAACTCCACATTTCCAACTCCAATGTGCATCCCCTGGTTTAGCCAAATCTGTCTGGCAGAATTGGGATAATGACAGTCGGTAGGAGGAAACATTTAAGAACATTTCATTGCTGCTACACTGCACCTAGACTGGCTCATCTCCTCACTACAACCCCTCTGTAAGAGGATGTCTCTTCACTTATTGATGAGCTTTGGGTCCCCAATCTGAACTCCCCTTCATTTATAATGATATATTTTTTAGGTCTTTGATGCTTGATACCGAATCCTTTTGACATCTTGTGGTCATACAGGATGTTGTGCTTTTTCCATGTGGGCTTGCTTCTTAGCTAGATGGCCACTTACTCACTTTCAAGTCTTTAAAACTACAGAAACATATCTTTTGATAGTTGGGCACCATCAGCTTTCTTCACCACATTTGCTTATGCACATATTTGTCATCAGCAATCATATCAGAAAAGTGAGCATATAATGCTATGATTATTAGTTCTTGAAACCTGATAATTGATCTCTTTGGTATCTCTTGGTCCCAAAAGCTGGTGTGCTTCTTCAATGTGGGATTTGTTGCTTCTGAGCTGGATGGCTATTTGTTTATTTTCAAGCATTTAAGACCCCAGATGCTATATATTTTGGTAGCCAGGCACCATCAGCTTTCTTCACCACATTTGCTTATGTACACATTTGCTTTCTGTTATTGTGTCAAGGACCTGCGCATCATGGAATGCCAATTTAATAGAATAAAATGTTCTCGTATTGAGGAAGTACATGATGGAGGTCCAATGCCCATCTGCTTTCCTAATTCTAAGCCTATAAGTATAAGCATATTGATCTACTCCTTCATCATATGAATATATGTACCTAGGTATATGCCTGTATTTAACCTCTATAAATGCCCCTTACTCTCCAGTTCTTTTCTCTTATTTCCCTATACCTCCTCCCATCCCACCATCATGCTCAACCTCCATTTGGGTTTCAATATTGTCTCTCTATTACATTAGTTTTAATCAATCCCTATCAGACCTTCCACACCCACCCCGCCACCAACCCTGAACCAAATGCTACTCCCCCCATCCTTGGATCAGCCAACACCCACCCCTACATCCACTGTGGTACCATCAGTCCTTTCATCCCCACCCCTAAACTATCCATCCAGCCCACCCCATCCAGATAGACCTGTAGAGAAAATAGCATGCTCAAAAAAGGCCATCCCATAGTGAAGCAACCAAAGGAAAGAAAACAATGAAAACATCAACAACAACAAAAAAATATTCAACATGTAGACATACATGCAAAAATACAATAATGATAACAATACAAAAACCTACAAATAGTTTAAGGTCTGTTCGTTGACCTCCAGGAGTGTCTCCTGGTTGATTGGGATGGAGTGTCACACTCTGGCCACAAAGTATATCGTTGGTGCTCAATTTGGAGCTTCATGTTTTGTCACACACCCTTAGTATTTTGGTATGGTTGGGTCAGAAAGGGTATAATCCTGACCCTCTTTCTCCACTGTTGACCCCAAATGTCTTGGGTCTGTGATGGTAGCTGTATTTCATATTGGGACCGGCCATATGGTCCTCTCTTTATATCAGCAGTTCTGAGTGGGAATGTCATTCTGAAGACTCAGTGGGCCAGGATGTACTTCATTCTATCTTCTTCCCCCTTCATTTATTCTCATGTACTCTGGTCAGGTATATCTCTCTCCCCAAGCTAGCTTGGGTGCTGACCTCCAAAGCAAATGCCTCTGGGAGAGAGGCAGGTGCTCTGGTAGTTGGAATGGGGGTTGTGCTCTCAGACCTCTCCACTGGTTCTCGGCTCCATTGCTTCAAGCTACATTCACTTCCGAGAACACCTTATTTAAGTTTGGTTCATGTTTTCCTGTGGAGATATAAAAAATACACTCCCCTTGGGTGGGTTAGTACCTCATTCCCTCTCTTCTTAACAGTATCTCACCTCCCACATCCCGGTGTCCCACCCTAGTTGGCTACTATGTGTAGCCCTGGATTTGGTTTGGTCCCAGCTGGGACCAATCCTGGGCCTTCTCCCAGGATTTTCTGTATACTGTTGATTTTTCCCGATACCACTTTTGCATTTTTTAAAAATTACTATTGAGCTTACCTCAGTGGACTCATATTGTACATGTCCTTTTGCACTTGGCTAACTTTGCTTAGCATAATTTCCTCCAGTTCTTCCCATGTGGAGATGTGCTTCATGTGCTCATCACTACTTTTCAGCGATGCATAGTACTCCATTGTATGTATGTACCACAGCTTTTTAATCGACTTATCAATTGATGGAAATTTGGCCTGCTTCCACCTTCTTGCGCTTGTAAAATGTGCTGCAATGAACATTGTGGCACAGATGCCTGTTCGTGGATTCTTACTTGCCTCTTCTGGGTATAAGCCCAGTAAGGGGATTGTTGGGTCATATGGTAGCTCGATTTCCACCTGTTTTAGATATCTCCAAATTGATTTCCATAGTGGCTGTACATACTGGCAGGTCCACCAGCAGTGGATGAGTCCCTATCACCCCACAGCCTCTCCAACACTTGTTGCTTTCTAATTTTTTGAATTGGGCTATTTGTGAGGGTGTTAGATGATATGAAAATTCTATAATCAGAAGATTATAGAACAAAAGCGAGAAAACCCCCACTACAGTGTTAGCTGACTAGCTACTACCAAGTTGATGATGATGCACACAGATCTTCAGCATCAGAGTAGGCCATGTTCTGTAAGCTTTTCCATGTCAGGCTTTTCTGAAATGAGATGACCATGCCTTTCTTCTGTGGCACCTCTGAATGGACCCAAACCAGCAACTTCTCAGTTAGCATCTGACTGTGATATCTATTTGGCATCATCTAAGGACTCCATCCTTGCTTCAATAAAATACTTTCCTACTGGTGAGGGGGGAAGGTGCATGAGATACATACAATTGTATGTAAAGGCTATACCATAAAGCTCCCCCCCACCCACTCACACACACACACACACACACACACACACAAAAGGAATCATATAAGAGGAGCTAGCTCTACATACTGAAATATGCAGTAACAAAATCTGATTTCAATAATTTCTTCATACATGGGTTCAAGAAGTGTATTGCCAAACAGTCCACAGGCATAATATGAATCAGGAAATCACACACACTAGGTCCTATCTAACTCACATCCATGAGAATTAAGTATTCCTTTATGAATTGGACCCTCAGGAAGCTCTTGGTTTAACTTGCCCCTTGGTCAGTTAATTCCCTTGAAAGAAATACTCATCACACCCTTGCAGTCTTGGATTCTCCCAACTTTCATTCATAAGGAAATCAGTTATACAACAAAGTCATGCTCTAACTTTAGAGAGATGCCTAAGTTCACATCCTACCTCTGACGATGTGACAGCTCACATTAGCTATGTGACTTGGGGAAAACCATTTTACCTCAATATATCTCACTTGCTTCTTATGCAAAATGGTAACAACAGAACCTACCTGGTGAAGTTTTTTGTAAATTAAACACATTAATGTATATAGAGTGTTTTTAATGTGTTACATATAATAATCACTGATATTGGCTATTATTAGGAGCTTACAATTGTACATTTTTATTATGATATTACATTTTGATTTGAATTTCAAGCAAGCATATTTCATAATTAAAATAGCATGACTCATAAATTAATTGAGTCTAATTTCCAATAAGTAACCCTCACTACCACCTCAAAAAATAGTTGCCATCATATCAATTCCAATTCATGTAACGCCCACATGTGCTCTATAGACTTTTCAGTGACTGATATGTTTGGGAAGTATATTACAGAGCCTTTCCTGCGAGGGTCTTTTTGGATGACACTGAACCTCCAGCCTTTGTTGGGAAGCTAAGCAAATTAACTGTTTACACCAACCAGTCATTTTCCCAACCAATGAGCCTCCTAAAAATGGAAATCCTCTCAGAGCAACGTGGCCTCCCATGAAGAGACTCTCTAACATGCTCTTTTGGTTGGACCCACTACAGAAAGCACTTTCCTAGCAAGAAGAGACCACCCAGCCTCCTAGTAAACCCAGTGGTTAACAAGTCAGCCTCCTATTGCTCTTGGTAACTGCCATTGAGTTATGCCCAACTCATGATGATGAGTGCGTTAACATCTATCACTAAGAGTTGAAGCACTATGTTGGTCTCTCTTGGCTGTAATGTTTACAGAAGCAGACCTCCAAAACTTTCTGATGATTAATGAATTCAAACCACCGATGTTGAGTTTCCAGCTGGTGGCAAACCACCTCCACCAGTTATCTTCCAACTTCTCTCTAGTTGGCATTCCTGGAGCCTTTCCATCAATCCCATTATGATACAAAGATGATGCAAGATGGCCTTCTTGTTATGTTGTCGTTCTTTCACCCAAAGGTATGCATCTCTGTGGATTACTTGGTATCAGGCACAACCCAAAGTTACAAGCATCTGAAAAATACCTTTAACCACATTTGAAATCCATGAAAAAACCCTCAGTCGCTTTTAGATAGACCTTAAAATGCCCATCTGGTCCAACCAATCAGCATATGCTCAGATTAGTAGCAAATAAGCTGACAAATTACTTTAGAAAATGATAGGAAAAGGCAACACAAAATATAAATTTTATAAAACATAAACTGAAGTATAAATATATGGCCATAGAAGAGCAGTTGAGCACACCTGGACAAGAAAGAGAACTAACTATGGTTTAGGGAGAGTTTGTAGAGGAAGTGTCATTTGAGCTAAATTCCGAAGACAATGTGACAATGCTTTGCAATGTTTCTCTATCTTAGAATGGGTAATGGATCTCCATGGTTCATTGTCTGAGTGACTGTCAACTATGCAGCACAAGTAGGATCGATCTAGAAGATAGTCATTTATAGTTTGAAAACATATTCATCAATGCATTCACCCTCTCACTCCCTCTTCCATTCACTCACTCCCCTTCCCTTGCTTTTTTGAGCATCATTATTGTGGGGACAGGGACTGTGGAAAGAGCAAAACTCTGTATTTCTTGTTCTTGGTAGATATCACAGAATTATCATCTGCATCATTAGAACTAAGGATGAATATGTATATAATGATAAGATTTACAAGCAGAATAGCTTACTTTTTACAACTTTACATTAGATTATTTTATAAGCTACTTACTTAAGTTGGACTATTCCTTCACTGTAATCAGGCACCTCTTTTGAACCTGTCAGGCTACATTATCTGAAGTACTCATCATTATTAATAGTGGAGCTATCAAGAAGGAAATGGACTGCCCCTCATTTTCATGATTGGAAGCCATCTGAGTGGGATATCAGTACCTGTTTCAGAGTGTGGTGCACATAGGGTTAGAGATGAGTACAGTGAGTTCTCAATTATTCATTTAGTTACCTATGCAGAGATGGGTTGGCACTGAACTAGGAGAGATAAATGTGACTCCTATTCCAAAGACCCTGATTGGAAGATTACAATCCATTTGGGAAGACAAGACACATATTTATGAAAAATTTAAGCCTGTCACAATGCAAAACATCATTCAATTAAATGCGCAAATGAATGCAAGCAAGTGCATGTACCACAGAGGGAAACCATTAGAAGCACAGGCAATGGAAGACCTTGTCCCAAAAGGAGGGCCATGAACTAGTATTTGAACAATGAATAGTATTGAGATTAAAAAGAAAATAGTTAATATACAGTAAGAGAGAATATAAGTAGAAAAAGGGCGAGGACCAATCTGTAAGTCTGGCTGTGGGACTGGGGGAAATATTAACCATACTTTTAAGGACCCTAAGGAAGGAGTATCCTAATAATATGCATATAATGAGTCTCATTGGCTGGACTAAGGCTAAGTGCCAAAGAACTCTGAGGTCTTCACAGATGCTCCAAAGACTGCACCAGAGGGATCTGATGTGGAAACTCCATTAGGTGAACTGGACTCTACCTCAAGCACACCTGTAACCTGAAGATTTGAACACTGAAAATGCATGGTGTTTAAAAAGCAGAAGAAAGGTACACTAAGAGTATTGAGCTGTCAGTAGTTGGACAAACATTGACTTCGTGCCTCAATGTTCTACTTTCTGTTGTAAGATATATATTGTTATGGCAGGCCTGTGATTGACATTAACAGTGGATATTATTGTAAATTTTTTCTGGCATTCAACTCCCATTGTTTGTACAAATTACATCCAGCCACATAAGAATTTATTCTGTACAAATGAATAATTCAGGTATTGTGTTATGTAGTTAGCCTACACTAGTCCAATATCCCTCTCTCAACAGTGTTTTAAAAATTAATACCAGAAACTAATCAATGGCAATATTAATGGAAAATCTTTATGCTCCAGGAAGGTGATCGATAAGATTCTCTACCATAAATTAACAAGGAGGTCTCTCAGGGAAGCTAACAGCAGATTTAAAAAAAAAAAAAACATAGATCCAGAAATGGATTTGGGGTTTGCACTGAATTCTTGCTCCAATTTAATAACAATCAGTTCTTACATCATGTCCCTCCTCCATACTCATTCTCATGAAGAGAACACAGAAGATATGGATGCTCTGGAAAAACCTGGTAAAGAAATTAGATGAGTCCAGGCTATTGGATAGAATGGCCTGTGGGGTGTTAAAGACTTGTTTACATACAAGCATCCATTTAAGTGAGATGTCAATTAAATTCACATGAAAGAAGCACACCTGCATCCATGACCCAAGAATTGTAAGTCATATCATACAAGGTCAAAGGAAGGAAAAGTATCAGAAACTAAATCTTGAGAGTTTGGTTTGCAGTGAGTTATAGATGACAGTGGAAGACCAAGATACATGTGTGAGATCTACACGGGGAATAAGCCTCTGGTGATTTCCCTCTAACTGTAATGGAGGAATGGGAATAAACTGGTTACCAAACTATGCATATTGAGATGACTACAGACCTATAGATGACTACAGGTTTAAAATTATAAGCCTGACTTGAAAGTTAAAACCTGGCCACTTGATCCTCCTTATGATGTATGTTGAACCTGATCTGATTTTCAAAAGGGTGTTTGTGTATGTGTGTGTGTGTGTGTTTCATATTGGGTTTTATCTCTGAAGAATTCTGTCATTGTGGGTAGCCCTCTTGAATTTCTGTAACATATTCATCTGATTTTCAATATGTGAAAAATTGATAAACCTATAGGGACAAAAATTAGTATAAAGATTCCTGGGGCTACAGTGAGGGAGGGAAGGGTAAAGGGAAACTGATATCAAGAAATTCAAGAAGGAAGAGAATGTTTTGAAACTGATTCTGGTAGCAATTTGTACTATACTGGTAAATGTGATTGAAGATGGAATGGCATGTTATTTATAAGTGCTCCTAAGAAAATAGTCTTGAAAAAAATAATGCGAGAAAACAGTTGAGAAAAGCCAGGAGAGTTGTCTCTGCACATCAAGAGATAGGTCCGCATTCCCAAATATGGAATATGCTGTTGTGATAAAATGTTATTGTTCACTGCCATCCAAAGTAGAATGAAGCACTGCCCAATTCTGGCTCATCTGCGAGATGTTCCTGACTGAACCCTGATGATTCACAGGGTCTCCATCATTTCTCCCTCCAAAGCAGTTAACTACATCTTTCTAACTAGTCCATCTTCATCTGGAAGCTCTGCTGAAACCTGTTTGGTGGCCTACACACAAACCTCCATTGACAGATACTGGTCACATAGGACATACACTAGCCAGCATGTAATCTGAGTCCCTTGCATGAAAGGTGAAGATTTGACTGAAGAACCACCAATGACATCATGCTTGGTAAAACAGAGGTACAGTGCAAAAGTAGGAAGCCTCTTGACAAGAAGTGACAGTGACACAGTGATTGCAACCACAGGCTCAAGCATCAGAACAATTGAGAAGACAGTGCAGGGTCAGGTGATGTTTCTTTCTGCTGTTCAGTGTCTAGATAGCACCTGAGAACAGCAGCACTCGAGTGTAGCTAGATAGTGACATATAGCATGCATCAAAGCATTTAAATAGGACATGGTAACCGCAATTAGCTATGTTACTTGTCTGTGTGTCACAATATTTCTGCTCCAGTTATCAAGTAACAACCCTACTCTCCTCCCCCACCACCGCACCATTCCTTTCTCCTTGCACACTTTGGGCTGCAGAAGCCCCCTTTCCCGTGCTGCCAGCAGAGATACTAAAGAGAACCTATAGGACTGGAGGAGGAAGAGAGAATTTGTTCCCCCACCCCCACCCCATGAAATTCCTGTTTCTACTTCTTCACCCAGCAAAACAGATCTGGCTGCCATGGAGTCAAAGCAGACTCCTAGAGGCCGTGCAGGACTTGGTAGAGTCTACCCCTCTACCCTGTGAGTTTACAAGACAGCAATTCTTTAAGGGAATCGAGAGCCCTATCCCTGCTGAGCAACGCTTAGTTTGGAGCTGCTAACCAAAGTCAATGAGACACCAGTAAACATGTGCCTGGTATTTTCAGCTTGCCGTCAATACCCAGCTGATACTAGCAATGCTATCTTTCCTTCTATGTCTGCTTCTGAATCCAGCTCGATTTCTGACTGCCGCATACCCCAGTGTTGCTGCAACTGCTTTTTGAATTACGTTCAGCCCAATTTTAGATACATGTGATATTAATGATAATGTTAGATGATTTCTGCATGGTGTTGGACCACTCTGCTTTGAAATGGAAATGAATACGGGTTGCTTCTAGTCAGTTGGCCAGGTAGCTGTCTTTTAAATTTCTTGGCACAGACAAATGATCACTCTCAGTCTTGCATCTGTTTGTTGCAACATTTCCACCCGTGTTCCATCAATTCCTGGAGCTTTGCTTTTTGCCAGCATCTTCAGAGCTGTTGAGACTTCTTTCAATACCATACATTCTTAATACCCTAGAATTTTCCTTTGACCATTTCAGTTACCTAGTTCATGACTTTATACCTATTTCAAAATGTTCTATATTAAACTCCCACAATTCTCTAAATTGATATTACCTATAAATATTCCCACTTCAATAATCTATGGTTTTAGATCTATATGAGGGGACTTCCAAAAGTATGTGGAAAATAGAAAGATAAGTTTTCCAAGCACTCTTGTAGTCTTCTTGTTCACCAGATGAACTCATGCCTCAGTATCCCATACCGAGTGAAGCTTGTTTGATATTATTTTCTGAGGCTGGCTGACACGCTGTGGTGCCTTGTGAGATAGAAGTGGAGAAAGGTCAGTAACAGGACATCTGATCCTTTTCAAGACTGCTTCAGCTGGCTCCACAAAAGAGAATTCCTCTCTAAAACAAGCAAAGTCATTTCTTCATAGGAAGTGTTTTAGCAGCCATCTATCATTACTTAAAGGGGACCGGGTGGTGTAGAGGATTAAGCACTGGGCAGCTCAACCCCAATAGCCACTCTGCTGAAAAAAGATAAGACTGTCTGTTCCCATTAATATTTAAAGTCTCAGCAACCCTATAGAACCATCTTAATCAAAAATCGTGAAAAAGAACCATCTTAATCTCTAACCCCAGTGTGTGTGGTGGTATCACCAGACCAGGCTGCTCCCTAGCAGCTAAACTCGGTCCTACAGGCTCGCTGCGAGTTGGCATCAACTCAATGGCTGTGGCATTTGGTTGCTGGGTTGCTTGCTTATCATTACTCTAAGGGTCTCTTGGTGGCTCAAATAGGTCAGTGTTTGGCTACAGATGTGCACTTTTACTCTGTTAGTCTGGGTAAGCTAGGGAACCAAGTTTACAGAAACACAAATGTCTACGAGAAAGTTTTATAGAAAGTGTAAGTGTACATTAACAAAGCATCCCAACGCAGTGCTGTCCAAGTCCAAAAGTCCTGCATTATTCCCTGTGTCCGACACCATCTGCAAAGTCCTCCTCCATCTCACAAAACACACACCCAGACAGCGACTACAGGAGGAAAGCCAAATCAGTGAACATGGAAGCATCTCAGTGCTGGCAGGGGTCTCCACATGGCTGCTCCAGCACCCAGGGCTGTGCCTGGGGAGGTCCACGTGGCTTCTCCTCAGAGGTGTCTTGCAGGAAGTGAACCTTTCAATTGCTCCCACATGTGTTTATCGAACAGGTTGGCACATTAAACCTTAACTAGCTCAGTAAAAAAGGAGACCATCATGATAACTGATTCTATTCTCACTTAGTAAGTAAATCATAGTTCCATAGTAGATATCTCCCTGTCTATGCAAGAGAACTGGCCTGGGTTTGATTCCTAGTCAATCAGTCAATTCCCTTCAAAATGCAATAGTTTCCTAATAGGGCAGATATGGCATGTGGCCTGGTTGCCACTTAATGGGCTGAGGCAAGAGTGGGGGTTGGGGTGGGCACTGAGCAATTTTTATTAGCAAGTTTTGGCACAATGTCAGTCCTACCACACAGCAGACACCCAGAGTCATAGCAAGGACATAGGGGACATGGTTATCCACCACACTCCACGTGCAGGGGGGCATAAAGTGACGATCTGGAGCACCATAGATATGAAAATTCACCGACTGAAACTGTCAGACATGACAGAGGAACGTGTTTCTGCTGGGAAACCGCTGTTTCAAAATCTTCATTGTGAAATTTCAGAGGCAGGGTGAGTTCATCTGAGAGATTGCTTGGGGCTCCTATTAGCCTAGCTGCCCAGGATGCGCTGCAATATAATCACTGCTCTTCTGCCCGTGAAGGCGTGTACATTGCTATCATTCCAAACTGTTTTCAGCCAAGTTTCCAGAACAAGACTGCTCAGACAGAAAGCCCTGGTTATCTATTTCCACAAACCAGCCCATGAAAATCCTGCAGATCACAGCGCTCCAATCTTGCTGACTATGAGATCATCATGAGTTAGGGCTAACTCCTTGACACATAAAAACATCATCATTTGAGGTTACCTCACTCCCTTGACCCAAGTGTCTTATTAATGCACCCCTTCCATTTGAATTCAATACTCTTACAAAAGGAATTCTGGACATCCTATTGCTCTCCCTCTTCAATAATCAGATTTCTCATTCCTCCCATGATGTTGTGCCTTCCTTCCTGTCAAGTTCGGCATCCACATCAGTTCTCTGCTTCTCTGCTCCCTTGACCCAGCTCTGCATAAAGGCATATAGACCATATTGCCTAGCAGAGAATCTCATTTGTATTCATTTATTGATTTACTTATTTCTGAGGATGTTATCTAAAACAACTTCTAAAAACAACCCCGTTGGTGAAGCATGATAATCAACACCATTTGTCAGACGCTGCTCTAGGGAAGAATGAAGGGCTAACCTACCGTCATGCAATCCATTCCGCTGCATGGCCACACAGTACAGGGTTTTCAGGAGCTGTCAATCTTGGGAGCAGACAGCCTCAATTTTCTCTCATGGGGCAGCTGGTGGGTTTCAACCACTGACTATGTGCTTAGCAGTCCAAGGCTGACCCAACAGCACAGTCTCATTTAATACTTGAAACACTAAAGAAGGGATGAATCTTATCCCCCACTGTCTTTATCAGGCAAAAAGGCCTATAGAGGTCATGCTAGTTTCTCATTTTACTTTAGACTATGATTGCCTTCAAGGACCTCTCTCTAGAAGTTTCTCTTCTAGATTAATTCTCAGGCCCCACCATAAGGACTAGCTCTCATCCTGTGTCGTCATAATTTTCAGAGGAGGCAGCCCAATGCTTCCATTTCTTTCACTGTTTTTGTTCAAACCCTCAGGAAACGGCTTGGGAATACTAAATAATTCTGGCAACAAAGCCCTTTCAAGAAAAATAAGACTTGTTCAGCAGTAGCATCACAGTAGACTTGGAAATTAGACCCACACAATTTGGCTTTAAACAACCTTCTGGGAGAACTTACGATAGACTCCAAAGATAGCATCCATTATTTTTATTTTTTTAACTCCCAACAGCATCCATTCCTAAGAAAACTGACACAGTTAGACACAAAAAAAATGCACAGGACAATAACAAAAAAATAAGTGCAGTAGATTCGAGGATGGTGGCCTCCCTCCCTGACAATCAAAGCATTCTGGGAATTGGCTTGGAGGGGGCACACCTGAGAGTTAGCAATGAAATGAGCCATAGGATTTGAATCACTTAAACATCCTCACTATTAGAGTCACCTAAGGAAACGATGCCCTCTGGTAAAAATACACCCCGCCAGTTTTTGTGTGGCTGAATAAATAATGCCCAAGAAGAGGATGCCCTTAGCTTTCCTGTTATTTCCTCCCATGTGAAAAAGAGCTCCATTCTGAAAGAGTCCTGGCTTCTCTCTGCCCTTTTCTCTGTTCACCCACTTACAGGGAAGAAATAAACTGAATTGATGGATGAGTTTCGGGAAGAACATGAACAGCATGCAGCTCCCTGTCTCTTCTTCTGCCATTTCTTTTGGAAATCAGCCCATTTCCAGACAGTGTGAGCTCTGCTCTGCTCTCAGCCAAATGTGAATAGAGCGTTTCCCTCAAGAGGATGCTGGCAGGTGTCCAGGACTGGCGGGGATGGCATGGGATGCTTTGGGTCTATGCAATCAAATCACTTCTAACACCTGGAGACTCTGTATGAGAGACTAGAGCTTCTCCATAGGGCTCCTTGGCTGTGATGTTTTATGGGAAAGGATCACCCTATCTTTCTCCTACAGAGCTGTTATATGGGTTTGAACTGCCAATTTTTCTGTTACCAGCCAAACTCTTAGCTGTTATCCCATCAAGGGTGGGGAAATATGGCTGTTTTTAAAATATAGCATCAGGAATCCCACTTGCCTATAGACTCAAGCATATTCTGTTCTATCAAATATATCAACAATAAAAGTAATATATTGATTGGGTCATCTGCCTCACCTTTGTTTCTTAGACAAAGAACTCAGAGTTCAAACCAGGAAAAGTTCTAACTGGAGCCTCTCAGAAACTTCATAGACATGATAGCCACAGAGTCTATAGTCTAATTAACCTTACTCCTCAGTAAATCAACTCTCAAATAAAAACTAAGTAACATGTGAGACTGGGTTCTCTAGAGAAGCAAAACCAGTGACACTTGTGTGGGTAAGTTTATAGATTGAGATTTGTGTGAGAAATGGCTCACAGAAGTGACTGAGTTCATTCAGTCTTGTTAAATCCATTGGTCAGATGTAAGCTGGAATTTTCTCGGACTCCTGCTGCTGTGGAGGCCGAGGAAAAGAAAGCAACAATGTGAAGCAAGCAGACCACCGGCTGGTGGCTGCTGAGTTGAATAAATCTGAAATCTGCCAAAAGAATCCGAAGTCAGCGTCAGCAGGTCCAATCACAGGAAGTGGGTGACTGCCCTTGTGGTGGTTAGCTACCAGCAAGTCAGTTCTGACTTATAGTGACAACAGAATGAAACACTGTCGATCCTGCCCCATCCCCACAATTGCTGTCCTTGACTGTTGCAACCAGGGTACCCATTCACCTGGGCAAGGGCCTTTCTCTTCTTTGACCCAACGGCAGTGAGTTCAGTAGAGTTTTTGCTGTCCCGAGCCTGAAGTCCTTACAGACAAGACGCAGGATGCAAATACAACGAAAGGCAGCTAATGTCCACACACTGTCGATTTAGGTCATACCTTGAATGAAATTTCCCTCAGTCTTATCAAGGCTTGTAATTAGATTAAGGTCTAGTCTCACCACAACTATGTGGCTGCTTCACAGGTCAATCCCATGATGGGGAGAATCCCAGAACCACCTGAATAAACCTAAAGGGAGATGATATCAAGAGGATCAAGAAGAGAATATTTTGAAATTGATTGTGGTAACAATTAAACAATACTGCTTAATAAGATTGAACAATGGAATGATATGGTATCTGTATTATTTCCCCATAAAACTGTTTGGGAAGAAAATAATTAACTTTCACATATGTTATGATGTCAATTAATTGAGATATCCTAAACATGTTATGTATTACTTTTCAATAGATCTAGTAACATATATCTGGGCTCTTAAGAGCTGCCAACCAAAGCAGCATACCAATTGGTCTCTATTCCTCTAGAGACACAGAGAAAGAAGGAAAGGCTATAAGAAGGTGAGGAATGTTCAGCTAATTGCCTTCATCTGCCACAAAACCAGAAGAGTGGAATGATTCCTAGCTATCACTAAAGAGTCTTAGAGAAGAATCCTGGTTAAAAGGGGGGAAATGCATAAGGAATTTCAAATTCTCATGGACACTGACTTTCTAGAAGGTGGATGAATCCCTGAAGCTATTACCTTACGAGAAAGCCATTTAGAATTTATCTATAAAATGAATAGTTGAAGAATAGGAATGTAGTGATTATCCAGTTGTGTTCTTTCTGGTTCTCTTAAAAACAGGGCCTCCCAATACTAGAAAAACTCAGAGAAGCTCCCACTCCTGTGATTGAATTAACTGCATTTGCAAATGTTAAAAGAGAAAATAAATGCTGGTACTGCTTTAAATAAGGAATTGATTTCTTTAACTTTCCTTCTAATTATGCCCCTAAAGTGTGTGTATATGCAGACCATTTGTGTGTGTGTGTGTGTGTGTGTGAAAATTCTGCAATTTTACCTTCAGGGGAATTTTACAGAAGCCAACTTGATTTGAAGGCATAACCAAGGTCTCAGAGGTAGTGTTCTGCTATGCCACACCTGCAAAGGGGACCTAAATTCTAATTGCCAAGCTGTGTACTCTGGGACAGAATCAGAAAGGTGCAGGCAAGAGGAAAGTATGTCCTTTTGTAATTTGCATCAAGGACACATATGATTTAGCTTCAACGTGGCCCACGCTACAGCACGGGTGCATTTTGCATATTGTCAATTACGTACTATCCCCGTTGATTCATGGTCATATGCTACCTAGTGAAATGGATGAATATCCACTAGTTCCTTTTACTGCATCCACTCTGTGTTACTTTTTCCTTCTTTTAGTTTTCCTGCATCATTCAGTATTTTGCCCAAAAAGCTTTCAGTATTGCGACTCAAGGCTTGATTATTTTTTCTTTACTCAGTTCGGGTTAAGATAAGCTGGGAGTGTACTTGCTTTTTGGTCCTCTAACTCTAGGCTTTGCACATGTCATCATCACCTTTGCCTTTGTCTTCTCCAGCTGACTTCGAAGTCTTCTGTTCAGCGCTTTGCCTTCAGCCTTTCCTCCCTATGCTTGAACTGCTCTATGATTAAGAGGAGGTTTCGGTGTCTTCTGACATCCATTTTGATCTTCTCTTTCCTTCCTGTCTTTTTAATGACTTTTTTCTTTCGTCTTGTATGCTGTTCTTGATGTGCTCCCACAACTCATCAGGTTTTCTGCCATTGATGTTTAATGTGTCAAATCTGTTCTTGAGATATTTATCCAACTCAGGTAGGCTAGACTCAAGGTCCTATTCTTGGATCTCATGGACTTACTTTCATTTTCTTCAGCTTCAGCCTGAACTTACATGTGAGCCATTGGTGGTCTGTTTTACAGTTGTCCCCTGGCCTAGATGTAGGTGTCTCTTCTCACAGATGTAGTCAATTTGATTTCTGTGTATTCCTTCTGGAGGAGTCCACATGTATACTCACTTTTTGTGTTGTTGGAAAAAGATATTTGTGAGGAAAACATGTTGGTATTGAAAAATTCCGGCACACAATCTCCACCTTCATTTCTGTCATCGATACCATATTTTCCAACTACTGTTTCTTCCTCTTTCTCCCCACCTTTTGCATTCCAGTCACCACCAACGACAGCAAAAAAAAAAAAAAAAAAAACACTGGTACTTCTGAAAACATTAACCTCACTTACTCAATCTGTATGCTGAGAAAATAATCAGAGAAGTTGAATTATATGAAGAAGAATGCAGCAAAGAAAATTATCTACACCCTTCATTGGTAAGTAGGGACAGGGGTTGTAAAAACCCAGATGCAGTCATCTGAGATGCAACTACTGATCTCTCCTTGTCCAGAGCAAAGCAGGGGGAAGAAAGTCAAAGACATTTGGAAAGAGTTAGCCAAAAAGAGTAATGAACTAGCACACTTCAGTCTGTATGACCCCGACAAAAGAATTAGATAGTACCAGGATTCCACTGCTGACCATCAGAAGGGGACCACAGTACAGGATTCTGGGTACTGTGGGAGAGAATGGAAAACAAAACTCAATTTCATGAAAGTTTAGGCTCACTGCTCTGATAGAGATTGACTGAATCCCTGCGTCTGTCGCCATAGTCGCCTTTCCAGAAGGGTGAACTCATGTGGTGAGATAAATCATCAAGGGGATGAGAACAAAAGGGCAGCAGGGATCAAGCTCAGAAAACGAGACTAGACAGGAAAGAAGACAAATGATGAGAGAAGCACAGAAAGCAGTGGGCAGAGTGCTGTAACTCACTGCTGTTGACTTGATACTGACTCACAGAGACCCTGTGGACAGAGGAGACCTAAGGCTGTGAGCTTCTGAGACCGTCACTCTGACAGGAGTGGAAAGTCTTCTCTTGCTCCTAGGAAGTGACCGGTAGCTTTGAACTGCTGCCCAACTAGAAACCACTACGTCACCAGGACTCATTTATGAGGCTACTTTGAATGGTCAAAAATAAACTCCACGAATCGCAGAATGGTCAACCATTGACCATTCTCCTGTCAGTGACTTTTCCTTGTGATCACAATGAAATGTTAAAAAGAATCCCTTTGAGGGAAAAGGATAGTGAACACGCCTTTGACATAACCAATATGTGGGCTCAAGACTATATTCTGGGAAACTCTAAGAGCAATTGGCACAACGTAGTTCAGAAAGATACCCTACTCTGGTGAGTGATGTCTGGGGACTTGCAAGCTCATGATCAGGATTAGGAAAGAAGGAGAATAGATACAAGAAACAAAGAAGAAAGAGGGATCAAAGATGACACATTGTGGAGACAGAAATGACTGAAATGAAATGTGTCTAAATTGTTACCTTTAAGATGCATGCTATACTCCTCTGTAAACCTTCACCTGATTCACAATCAAAAGGTTTAAAAAAAACTTTCATGATGATCAACAATGCCCATGTTTTCAAAATGTTCTAGTGCTAGAAATGAGACATGTGTTATATAGAATCAGCATAGGGGCCTCCTGGAGCTTATTTCCTAAGACATTTGTGTTGGTCTGGGTAGACTAGAGAAACAAATTCATAAAGATGCATACGGATATAAGGGAAAGGTTTACATACAAGAGGACTGGATCTTAGAGAAAGCATCCCTACGCAGTCCAGTCCAAGGTCATAATTCTGATATTAGCCCATATATCTAATACCAGTCTAGAAAATCGCCTTCTGACTCACGAAATTACGTGCAATGACACCAGGACAATCACAGGTCAGTGGATGCAGAATCTTGTGTATTCAGTGATGATAGAAGTATCCCTGCACTGGCAAGGGTCTCCCCATGGCTCCTTGTTCCCAGGGATCAGGGTCCATCAGCAGTATCCATTGACAGGAGAAGCATCTCAGCATTGAGAGAGGTCAATATGTGGTTTCTGTAGCCCCAGAGATTTGGTTCCATCAGAGTAAGTGGCTTCTCCTCCGGCCCCTCCAGTCTCCAGGAATCAGAATCAATCAGCATGCTATCCTCTTGTCTTGTCAGCAGACCGACTTCAAGAGTCTGAGTGAAGTCTCTCTTCTCCAATTGCAAAATAGCGTGAGATTTCCCAGAATTCTTAGAGAAAGCCATGCCCATTGTTATCTCTGTGGTCTCATTGGCTATCTCCAGATTGACAGGCTAGAGTCAACCCTACACTCCCAGTGCTGAAATCGACACAGATTAGTGACTGCCACAATATTAGAGTTCAAAAAAAAGATTTTCAAACTATATCCATGATGGTAGATTTTCAACTATTTTTTAAATTGTGTTCTCTAAAATCATATTAGGAAACTTGAAGTAATCAATGGTTTTGAAAGACCATCAATGTCTATAGCATTCATTGTTATTTTCTTCTCATTCCATTGCATATTAATTTTTGCTTATTATCAACATGGCCAATTTTTCCTGTAACTTCTTTCTATATATTCTGAGATCTATTGAACATTACTCTGTTTAGAAAGAAAGGAAATGCAATTAATCTGTTCTTTATTCTAACCTTTAAATGAGTAATTTTGCATAAATTTCCATTACAATCACTATCTTGCTCAAGGTGATTGCGGCTGCATTTGGCCATCTCTAACTAATGTCTCACTGAAGTTCTTTGTTTTTCTATCCCTTAAGGAGAGATCTGTTTTTGAGAAATGGTGATGATTCATTGAAAATAGTCCTTGTTCTCTGCACATGCCTATGGGACTTTTCCTTTTCTTCTTGTGAATAGCAAGTTTGCTTAAACAAGTTCCTTCAGTCTCTCAAAACCTTGATGCTTTCCAGCAGTCATGCAGTTCAAAACCAACATCAGTTCCTCTGAAGAAAGACAAGACTTTCTATTACCATAAACAATTACAGTGTCAGAAACCCATGGGGGGGTGGGGGGTGCGGAATATGAGTGAGGGACAGAGAGTTTGTTTTGATTTTTGGTTTATGTCTGTTCTGCTTCCACACACACACCCTGGCCCTAACTTCTACACCAGAAGGTCCAGGTGAATTGTTTCTCTTTGACTGTCACACCACTCAAGAGACTTGCCACTGTTTGAAGTTGACATTGGCTCATACTCCTCGGGAAAGCATTAGTGTAATTAACATCCACCCTGTGGGAATTAATTTTTCTTCTAACAGATTTTTTCTGTCTTGCTACACTTAACAATTGGGACCTATTTTTCTGCTTACAAAGAGGTCATCAATACATAACTATCTCAGCCCAGGGACAGATCTGTTATGACCTGGTAAAGCTTTATCATTGATTTTTTAAAGTAACTAGATTTTTCAATTTTTTTCTCTAGTGACAAAGGAATCTGAGTTAATTCTCTAAAGTCCACTACAAAATAGCAAAGCAGTGATTTCACTTGTGCCTGAAGAGAGGTTGTGACACAGGACCTTTCATAGATCAAAGGATTTACAATTTGGAGAGCTAAAGGTGGAGGGTAAGAAACAGCTGGCTGGTGATTCTGAGATACTGTGAATGCTGGTGATCTGTGATGCTACCATTTTAAGATCCTTTCATTACATATTTAGTTTTACGCCATAATAAATTTTATTTCACCCATTTTCTGATAGCTTTGGGAACTTGAAATTCCATAATACTTTTTTATCTTTGTAATATATAGGAAGAACTGTTTAGAGAAACTCAAAATTCAGAGTGACTTAAAGATATCAGGTATTTCTTTCTTTTTCTTTACACGAGCAGCAAAAGCAGGAAAATTACACCTAAGAAAGGGCTGTGTATTGAGGCCAATTTTCAGGAACTCAATCTCATGGTATGTAATCTCTCAGTCATTCTACAACATGGCCTCCAACTCAATTTTCAAAGCAGCTGCCCCTGATACAAACATTATGTCGTACTCAGCTGGCATGAAGAGGGAAAGAAGAACATATATGTCTTCACTCTTAAGAAAGAGCTCTTCTGGAGCCTGCATTTCTTTTTGTTTCTGTCTTTTGGCACTAGGATTTAGTCAAATAGTGAACCTAGAGTAGACGTGCCCCTGTGGATTTCTGAAACTTTACAGAAATCTTTACAGGAGTAGAAAGCCTCATCTTCGTCCCTTGGAGCAGTTAGAGGGTCCCAAGTGATGGCCTTGCACTTCGCAGCCCCCCACAGGGGATGTCTAGCTGTAACAGAGACTGAGCAGCACAATTTGTATCATGGTGTGTCATGTTCCTGATGAATAATTGGTGATTCAATTGCTAAATTAGTAAGGAAAGATAGACGTGGGAGACAATTAACAATCTCTGCAATAATCTTGTAACTCTTTTTCTCCATGACTTTTATTTATCAACATTTGAATGGTGCAATTGTGAGCTAAGGGATTGACAAAACCGCCTTAATTTTGCGTGGTTCAATGAGCTTTGTTTAGAATACCATTATCAAGATTGAGAATTAATAGCTGTGCAGTCTTCTATAATATGAACAGCTTGGGACCCAAATGGGAAAACTAATGTTTCTTCCCAGTGTGCTATAGTACTCAGATGAATTACAGAACTCGAAAAGCGTGTTGCAAAAGTTTTCTTAGTGAACGAACAGTACTACTTTTCCCTGCTGCTTATACCATGTCGCTGCTTCAAGCATTGAGCTGAAGAGATTGCCAGAAACTGCATACAGCAGATCTGCTCGGCGTGTAACGTTTGCCTGCTAACAGAAAGGTCAGTATTTAGACCCCGCCAGCTGTTTCACCTGAGAAAGATGTGACATTCAGCTTACAGAAAGATTTTACACACTTGGAAAGCCCTGGTGGTGTAGGACTTACCACTGGGCTGCTGTCCACAAGGCCAATTCAAAACGACCAATGCCCCACTCCTGCTCCTCAGGAGAAAGGCAGGCTTGTCTATCCTGGAAACAGTTAGTCTCAGAAACTTGGTATCAGCTGCTCTTTTTCTCCTCCTTCCTTCCCCCCCTCTCTCGAGATTTTGTAAATATCTGTATCAAATTTATATGAGTTGTATTAGTTTTACATATTTAATATATTTATATGTGTGTTATGTTCACTTTGCTCCTTCCATATTTAATACTTATAAGTTGTAAACACTTTAAATTCAATTAATATTATTTATTGAAACACAGAGATTGTGTTAGTCTGGGTAGACTGGAGAATCAAATCCATAAAAACATATATATGTGTGTGTATATATATATATATATATGGTAATTGTACATTAAGAAAGCATCCCAACCCAGTCAAGTCCAAGCACATACGTCTGATACCAACCCATAATTCCAATCCCGATCTATAAAGTTCTTTTTCCTAATGAAGCACATACAATGACACTGAATGCAGGACAATCACAGGCCAGTGGGTAGAAAATCATTGGATTCAGTGATGCTATAAGCATCTCAGCACTGGAAGGGGTCTCCAAGTAGCTTCTCCATCTTCGGAGGTCTGGTTTCATCAGGGTAGGTCCATACTGCTTCTTCAAGTTAGGATTTTAGTGTAGTTCTATGTGTCCTATCAACTGAAATATCTCCTAGGGAGTGAGCAAAGAGAAAGGTCTCCCACCTCCAGAAAGTAAAAATCAGAGTTCTCAGAATTCTCAGGAGAAGGACATGCCTGCATAGAGGCCTCACTGGTAATATCTTGATTGACAGGCCAGACCCACCCCTTCACTTGTTATCCTCTCAGATTGACATCAGATTATATAACTACCACAGAGATTAAAAAAAATGATTACATTGTTATATTTCTTAACCACAAACCTTTTAAATTTTTCCCCACTGTTTTTAAGTGGTAGAAATATTCCCCACTGTGAAATCCAGAAACTGGATATTCACATTAATTATCTTTTGTTTTATGTTTTTTCTTCAACTCAATTGAATTTAATAAGGATCTAACATTCATGCATTTTCCCCATATATTCAGCTATGAATCCTGGCTTATTAATACATACTTTTTCCTTTTGCATCAATTTGCAGGGTCTTGTTCATTATAGAAACTCACAGCAAAATAATAATATTTTTTAACTCCCTGTTCTGTTTTATGGGTGGCAAAAAATGTTTGGGAAGCAGAATATTTATATGTGATGAGAAATTCTGAATATGAAAATATTCCAATGCCTTTGCAACATCATTATTAATGTTTTGAACTGAGAGGCGAATAAAAGCATCTCTTTCTTTTTTTTTTTAAGTGAGAATTTGAAAGTGCTTCTCCACATGAATGCCCTGCAGCACTTGAAATCCAATATGCTGAAAAGAGACCATTATCTCTAGCCCCATCACAAATCGTTTTCTCTAATGTTTTCGAGAGCTACTAATGGCAAAGCCTCCATCCTGTCTCCCAGATACAAACATCCATATCATTGCTGATTTTCCCCTCTGCTCTTGGCCGTCCATAAAACATTCTCCCTTCGGTTGCCATTGGTGCCACTGAAATGCCAGGCTATGCCATCTCCTCCAAGGACAACGAAAACACATTCTGACTCTTGCCTCCAGTCTCCCACCAGCCCATTTTTCAATACAAGGATTAGTTATCTCTTTAATATATAATTTAAATATTTGAAACTGATTTTCATGATATTCAATACTATACACAGGGTTTTCTTTTTTCAATTTGAATTGTTCCTGAACACCCACAAACCCCGTATTTCTGACAATCAGGTAAATGCCTCACCTTTAAAATATTTACACATCATTCTCTCTTGGGCTCTTGTGCCTATTACCCATTTCTCTCTCTGTCTTCATTATTTGCACTTTGAGTCCCAGATCTAATAGTGCTGTTTCTGGAAATCTCTCCTCATTCATTCTGTCAAATTCATTTCCCCTGTCCATACTGTACACTGCCCTGATATTTGTGCATACATTTCTCAAGGCTCTGGTTACTTTCTAAATTATTTAAGATACAGAAAGTCTGGTGAGACACAATATTTCAAAGGAACCTAAAGTGCAATCTGTCTTTTAGACACAGAGCACAGCCTCATTGCAGATTTCTTTAGCTGCAGAATAATGACTTAAATGTTCCCTCTTAGTTACATAGCTGCATAGGGAGCTTGCATCTCCATTCCTGATCTCTCTAACCTCTGTCTCTCTAAAGAGTCCTCAGCATTGTAGAACTCTTCTCTGGAAAAGAGGTTGATGATCAAGGAATATGCTGAAAAGATATGTTGAGACTTATTCATTTTCCCAAGATTTGATAATACTTCTGGGAAAAAAAGGTACTCAAGTTCTAGTCCTCTGACGAGAAGCATCTGATTAGAAGCTTACTGTGAAGGAGAGAAAATCTAACTAGTGACTTGAACTCCTAGGCTCACTAACATTCTAGGTTATGAGTGCATGACTGATTCTGATGCTGTTTGAGTTTTGCCTAGAAACCTCTGGCACAGGCATCCTAAAATAATGGACTTTCTACATTGTTAAACGGTGGACTTCTTTGTGCAAACTCAGAGAGATCAAACTGGTAGCCCAACTTTCAGGCACCAGTGTATTGGGACCCAATCCTATAAAGTTGGTTTAGGAGCCATAGGCAAGAAGAGGTTCTCAAATTTCAACAAGAGGTCTTAGCAGTAGAAGTAATCTTAAAATTATCAGCTGAAGTTCACAATGCCCTTCTCAAACTCTCCAACTTGGTCTCGTGGGCAGTGAGTGGTTCTCTTTCAGCAAAGCAAGCAGCACCTCACCCCCATCTCTTTGATGAGAAGAGAACTTTGATGGTTGAAGAATGGGGTGATTGGACTCTTACACACTCACAGTTATTTGTATACCAAGCTGGTTGTGCAGGTTATCCAGGTTAGCTGAAGTGTGTCTCACCAACCACACGGCAATCAGTGCCAAGGCGAGGCTTCTGTGAAACAGTCCTCCTAGCTCCCTTGTCCTGACACCAGTGAGTTGAACAGTGTAAATAGTTCAATTGCCTCAACCCCATATTTATATTAATGTTTGCAATGAGAGTAGTCAATAATATAATATTTTAAAGTTTTCTATAAAAATATATTTTGTGTTTGCAAATATGCACTAAGAAGAGCGGGGTTAATGTCTACCACAAAACACAAAGCAGTGGTGCTCTTCCCATTGGGCCTCAGGCTGAAGTTCAACTACACATGGCCATGAGCATTATAAGAAGCCACTTCAGTGTACAATAGCATTGCCTCTTAAACAAACCTGTGCTTACTTAGGTCGGCACTGGGGATTTCACAACAAAATCAGTCTCTAGTTGTCTAGGTGACATTTTTTTAAAAAAATTGCTTGGTCTTGTCATTACTACTTAGAAATGGGTTGTCTTCCATCGAAATTGAGAAGAAAGCTTTCTTGTTTAGAGAGTAGGTTTCTCCTCAAGGTACCCTGCTGTGGAAGTGCATTTGTGCTGACCACTTACAGTTCAGAATCTGCTCTTGTGGTCCTGGGGACATGCGCTTCAGCTCATGCTGCTTTCCCAGAGATACCACAGTGGATGGCGCCAACAGACAGAAGGGTATTGGTTCACAGTTTTTTTCTCAGCTCCTGTGAGGCATCATCGTGATTCTATGTACAACAAGACAAAGCACTGCCTGGCCTTGCACCATCCTCAAAGTTGTTCTTATCTTGTCAATGCTGACTCAGTCCATCTCATCGAGGGCCTTCGTCTTTTTCATGGAACCTCCAGTTTAACAAGCATGATACCCTTCCACTCACTGGGCCCTCCTGGTAACAGGTCTAAAGTACATGAGACAAAGTCTCACCAACCCTGCTTCTAAGGACTTCCAGGAAAGATTTCTTTGTCCTCTTGTCAGTCCATGGTACTTTTTTTCCTTTTTAAAATAAATAGGTCATCTTATTAAGCACTCTTACAGTTCTTCTTACAATCTATACATCGATTGTATCAAGCATATTTGTACATATGTTGCCTTAATAATGTTCAAACTGTTTTCTTTCTGTTTGAACCCTTAGTTCCTTCCCCCCACCCCGACCTGTATGGACCCCTGATAAATTATAAATCATTATTATTTTCACATATTATAACACCCAGTGTTTCCCTTTGTCCACATCATTGTTGTTCATCTCCCTTGGGTAGGGGAGAGGGATTGTGCATCTTTGTTTTCTCTTCTGTTTCTCCCGCCTCTACCACCCTACCCTCCTGGTATCACTACTCCCATTGCTATACTGAGGGGTTTATCTGTCCTGGAGTCTGTGTGTCGAGAGCGCTTATTTATACTAAGGTATGTGCTCCAGTCTAGCCGGATTTATAAGGTAGAACTGGAGTCATGATAGTGGGAAGAAAGAAACTTTAAAGATAATATATGTAAACAAGAATCCTAAATAGATGCTTAAACCATTGACTGAAAGGTGGCTGGGGAAAGGAATATTCCTGTGGTCTAAGAGTATCATTTTGTACCTTACTTTTTTTATACCAAGAGACAGAAGCACCTTCATATGGAGACCCAGCAGGCATCATGTTAGCTAAACTATCAAAATAGACAGCATTAATAATAGGTCAAATGGCCATCATGGCCCCCCATATGCTGCAACAGGAAGTACACAAATGGGAGGGCCATTCTGCCAGACAAGCAGCCTAGCCTTTGAAAAGGTCAAAGACATGAAAAAAATGTAAAGCTGAGAAGAGGTACTGCTCTGTAGAAAGAAATTTAAAAGGTATAACAACAAAATGTATTGCTTTTCTTTCTTTTATATTACCTAGTATTTTGCAATTCTATCATATCAAAATTTTCCTGCTTGGTAAAGTAGAACGTTATCAAAAAAGAGGAAGACCCTCAACAAGTTGGCTTAGTATGGTGGCTACAACAATGAGCTGAAGCACCAAAAAAATAGGGAAGATGACCTAAGAAAATCAAACAATAGCCACACAAAAATGTCACTGCTCCAGGCAGTGAGTGAAATCTGTGTCTTTCTGTTCATGACACTCCTAACAGTTCCGAGTGATAAACTCAATCTGTACTATCAACCATCTTCCGGCTTCAATCCAAAGAGTATATTTAGAAGTGAGTGAAATCTAGAATTAGTCTGCTACATCAACCACTGTATTTAGCAGGGTTTCAGAGTGACACCAGCCCAGTAGTACCCTTATATAAACACCTAACATAAATTTCAGAGTCCTTCCATGTGAGCTTTTGGTTCTAATTCCTGATTTTTATCTATACCTCCTGCTAGGCAAAAATGGCAGCCTGGACTCAGCTGGATTGAGGTGTATCCTGAGGGATGTGTGTTATGAGTGTGTTGCCTGGTGCCATTGAGGTGGATGGGATCCCAGCGGCCCTGGGCACCACAGCATGAAACACTGCCCTCTCCTTAGCCGCCCCAATTAATGTTCCTGGGCTTGAGTCACTTGCTGCAGCCTTTGTGTCCATCCCTTTCTTTTCCCTGCTGCTCCTCTACTTTGACAAGCAGGATGTCCTTCAGGGACTTGGCTCTCTTGACAACATGTCCAAAATATGTAAGGTGAAGTTTCGCCATCCTTGCCTAAGGAGTACTCCTGCAATGATTTCAAAGATGGTTATTTGACTCAAATCCCTTAGTACTGGACTCTAAGAACAATTGCCATTGTGGTGTGTTTTTGTTTAGACGTCACTTTTTAGATGACAGTTCAGATTGGTTGCAAGCATGCTCTACATCCTAGCTTGGTGATTTGGACCTACATACTTTGGTTGTGAGAAGATAAATTGACTATAAATAGCATGGGCTCTGGAAACTCAAAAACTTAATTAGGCTCGGAGATCATGAACTTTAATTACTCGTGGTCACTTGAATCTTGATCTTCTAATGTATAAAGTAGAAATAATATAATGTGATTCATTAGATTAAATGAGATATTACATATCAAACCACTTAAAATAGTGTCTATCTGTACTAATTGTAAAATAAGCTAGATTTTTTTGTTAATGATAGATGATGATTCTGATAGATGACAGACAGGAAAGAAAAAAAAACATACCTATTGAAGAATTCAAATTTTAAGCTACTTCCTGGCCATTCTTTCTTCCGTTCCTTCAATGTTAATGCCCCAAATTCCTTCAATTAAAGAATATGAATTTGAAATCTAAATTTTAAAATATTTCCAATGATTTTTCTAAATGAAATAAAGATTTGTGAATGTTGGAGAAAACACTGAAGTTGTCAAAAGTTACTTTTTGCTTGGGTCCACAATTACTACTCATGGAAACAGCAGTCAAAAAGACAAATGCCACATTGCATTGGGCACATCTGCTGTACAAAATCTCTTTAAAGTATTGAAGTTCAAAAATGTCGCTGAAGACTAAGGTGAACCTAATGCAAGTCATGGTGTTTTTAATTGCCTTATATGCATGTAAATTGGATAGTAAATATGGACAACCACAGAAAATCTGGTGCAAATGACTATTGAATCTACAAATCTCCCAAAATTTGAAACTAGTGAGGCTTCATATCCTGTACTGTGGGTATGACATCCAAAGAGAGCAGCCCTGAGAATCTGACATCACACTTGATCAAGTAGAAAACCATCGTGGTTGGTAAGGAAGACTACTGAAAAAGAGGAAAGCCTTAAAGGACGGATGGACACAGTAGCTGCAACAATAGCTCAAACATAGCAACAGTTGTGAGGGGGGCACAGGACCATGCCCATCTTGCTCTGTTTTGCCTGGTTCATTCTGTGGTAAGAGAACCACTAGAGGTCCAAACTGACTCAATGATACCTAACAACGAAAATCTTCACCAAACGAAGGCAATCTGGTGGTGCTGTCAGGAGCCCTGGTGGTGGCATCATATGAATGATGCAGATGCAGCAGCTGCTTGCCCAGGAGACAGGAGAGGGGGGTGGCTCCCACAAAGATTTACACAGCCTTGGAAATCCAATATAGGGTGCAGAGTCAGAATCGATGTGATGATAGAATCGATGTGGGCGAGTAGGTGGGTTCATTGATTAGGCCAATAGGGTTCCAACGTGTAAATCTTTATAGAAACACACTGTCACATCCCCCCCACCCCACCCCACCCCCATGGAGCAATTGATGGGTTTGCTGACATTTTAGTTAACAGTCAAAGGCTTAAATATCTATGCCACCAGTGTCTATCTACAGAGTAATGGAGGCAATAAGGGTTTTTTTCATAGTGGTTCCTAATCGTAAGGATATTTCTCATGGTTCTTCTGAGTTATGAATCTGAATATTGAAAACGTTTCTCCTAATAGAGGTTGCATTAGGCAAAATCTGCTATAAAAGACATTTTTAACGTGTTAAAGGTTAATGATGTCACCTTGAGAACAAGGGTGTGTGTGATAGGTAGGTTTGTTGTGACAATATGGCCCATGAAGATTGGTGGGTTTGTTGTCACCACATGGCTAATGAACACATGTGAGATTAATTAAAGGGAAAAGATGTAAATAGCTTGGCAAGCCTCACCTTCTTCTCTCTTGCTCTTAGATCTTCGGACCAGCTGGGGCTGCCTTGTTTGTCCTGTGCTTTGATTTACAAGCTACACGATCTGTGGGACACTTAATCCATGGAGTGTGTTATTGTGAGTAGAGATTCTTTCAAGCCCTGCTTCACCACACTGCTGGAATATACATCTCTTGAGCTGGGACTAACGAATCCTGTCATCCGGCTGACTGCTGGTGACCTGCCTTGCTATTGCTGCCTGTGGTCAAATAGCTTGAATTGCTCTACAGAGGACTACCCGGTGACCTTCAAGACTCAAAGGACTGTCAGTGTATTAGCTTTCTCACACAAGTAAGTCGTGCTGAGTCATTCATACTGTTTTATAGATTATTTAACTTTTATTTCTTATGTTAGGTATCTTTCTAGCTATATAAATATATATAAAATTATTAGTGTCCTGGTTTTGTTTCTCTAGAGAACCCTGTCAGTGTAGTTGATCCAAACCTTTGTCTCTTCAATATGCACATGAAAAGTGAGGAGTGAATAAGATAGACCCAAAGAGAATTGATGCTTCTGAATTATGGTGTTGGAACAAAGTTAATATGCACTGTCAGAAGAAAAACAAATCTGACTTGGAAGAAATGCAACTAGAATGTTTCTTAGAAGTGAAAATGGCAAGACTTGGTCTCATATTCTTTGGCATACTGTCTTCCCCACTAGTCCCTTCTGGAGACCATCATTCTAGGTAAAGAAAAAAGAAGACCATCAACCACAAGGATTGATACTACGACTGCAATAATGAGCTCAAATGTTGTAATGATCGTGAGACTGTCTCGGGACTGGGCAGTATGATATATTTTTAATGTGGGCGAAATATTTTATCACACTTTCGAAAGGAAAATGTCAAAGACCAGTAAACACATGAAAAGATGCTCAACATTACAGGTCATTCCAAAATCAAATCAAACCCACTGCGTTCAATTCCCAAACATAAAAACCCTTGCCAGGGTTTTTAAGGCTGTATCGCTTCATGGATGCAGTCATGTTTCTCTTTTTCAAGAGAAGTAACTGCTGGGTTTGAATCCAGGACTTTGTGGTTAGCAGCCTAATTCCTAACCCTCCTATACACCAAAAAACAGAACCACTATGGGATGTTGCTATACATTTTCTGGAATGGCTAACATTCTGTGGTCATTTCAGTCTTCCCTAGGACAGCTGGCTCACTATGCCCCTTTCACTTTGCCTCACTGGTGGTTTGAATGTTGGAATATCAATCAAAATGTTTCAACAAGCAGAGGTGGCACTGGAAGCAGTAACTCATCTATACCAAGAAATTTAGAAAACAGCTACCTAGACCACTGACTTTAAGAGATCATAGTATTGCCCATTTTAAAGAAAGATGAGCCAAGAAAATGTGGCAATTATCAAGTGATATCATTAATATCACATGCAAGTAAAATTTTGCTGAAGATCATCTAACAATGGTTGTAGTAGTACATGGACAGGAAATTACTGGAAATTCAAGCCACATTCAGAAGTTGATGTGATACAAGGGATATCATTGCTGAGAGGTCAAGATGGATCTTGACTGAAAGCAAAGAATGCCAAAAAGATGTTTGTGTGTGTTTATGTGCTGTGCAAAGACATTCAACTGGGACTGAGCCCCGGTAGCGTAGTGGTTGAGTGCAGGACTGTGGCCGACTGGCTTGGCGGTTCAAATCCAGCAGCAGCAAGGCTGACATGACCACAGAATGTTAGCCATTCCAGAAAATGTATAGCAGCACTCCCACCAGAGGGCAGTGATGCCAAAAAAAAATTTTAAAGACATTCAACTGTGTGAATCATAACAAAGTATGTAAAATCTTGAGAAGAATTGGAAGGATCAGAACACTCATGAGTTGCTCATGCAGAACCCATCTATGAACAAGAGACATTTGTGGGACCAGAACAAGGGACGATCCGATGATTTAAAATCAGGAATGGGGTACATCAGGATTGTAGCCTTTCACCATATTTATTCAATCTTTATGCTGAGTAAATGATCCAAGAAACTGGATTATAGGGAGAAGGATGAAGCATTAAGATTGGAGGAAGGCTTATTAACAATATTCAATAGCAGGCTATACAAACTTGCTTGCTGATAGTGAGGAGGGCTTGAAGCACTTGCTGATGAAAATCAAAGACTGCAGCCTTCAGAATGGATTACAACTCAGTGTTAAGAAAGCCAAAATTCTCACAATTAGATAATTGATCATATCATGAATTAGGGAGAGAAGCTTGAAGTTATCGAGGCTATCATTTTGCTTGGATCTGCAATCAATGCTGATGGGAGAAAACAGCAATCAAGAAATTAAATGATATGCTGCACTAGACAAATCTGTTGCACAACAATGTTGAAGATGATGTCACACTGAGGACTAAAGTATACCTGATCCAAGCCACAGTATTTTCAATTACAAATCAGGATCATAAACATTCAGGATGCAGTTATTTGGCCAGGGCAACATCTTTGCTGTGCTCACAGCCCTTTGGCTTGGTCTTAGCCTTACTCAGGCAAGTCACAAAGCTCTTAGCACAGCTCATGAATTCCCAAAGGACAATTTACTCCCTAAGCCTCAGTTAGAAGGCAACCAGCTCTGGTCCCGTGGGTCACCAAATGTAGGTTCCCATGTAACTGGTTGGATGCACCTCACTCCACAAACACGTCCTCTGCTGGAAAGCGTTCTGCTTTATTTGCTCTGTGGACTGGGACGTCCGCTGCTGCATCTCATGCTTTGTCTCAGTGATTAGCTGATGTCATGCTTATGTCACTTCTTGACTGTCCCTGGATTAATGGAGTTCACTGTGCATGGATCTTGGAGTCTAAGCAACATGCTCCATTCTGGCTCTTCTTTTTAAAAAAATTTTATTGAGAGCTCTAACAGATATTATAACAATCCAAAGTTCACTTAGCTCAAGTATAATTGTGCAATTACTGCCACCATTCTTTTCTAAACATTTCCTTTCTTCTCGAACTCTTTGATATCAGCTCTCCTTTATCACCTTCCTCCTCTGCCCTTCCTCCAAGAACTATTTTTCTTATATTATGAATAATTACTACTTTAATTATTATTAAAATAATAATTTTCATATTCAAATTGGTGCCAATTTGATTAAGAGTGTAGGGGTGGAGTCTAGCCTGTCAATCTGGAGATAACCAATGAGACCTCTGTGTAAACATGTCTTTCCCCGGAAAATTCTGGGCAATTTCAGGATATTTCCTCTTGGAGAGAGAATCATGACTCAGTTCTGGGGAGACATTGTAGCTGACAAGACAACATGGCAGCATGCTGATAGATATTGAATTCTGGAATATGGAGGAGCCAGAGGAGAAGACACATGGACTTACCCTAATGGAACCAAACATCTGAAGCTGGAAAAGCCACAGAGAGGCTGCTGCCAGCACAGATATGCTTCTACCAACATGGAGTCACAAGACTGTACCCACTGGCCAGTGATTGTCTTGGTGTCATTGCATATGTCCCATGAATCTGAAGATGACTTTATAGACTGGAATAGGACATATGGACTAATATCAGACTTGTGGGCTTGAACTGGATTGGGTTGGGATGCTTTCTCAATGTTCCACTCCTCTTGTATATAAACCTATCCCTTGTATAGATATGTGTGTTTATAAATTTGTTTCTCTAGTCTACTTGGGATAACACAGTTACTCATTTCCCTTGAGTGGGAACAAGTCTAACTGTTGTCCTGGCCCAGAGTAGATGAGTGTCCCTCTGTGTAATAGCAAGCAGAACCTGTTATAATCCATCCATCCAATCCCCTTTTCTTTCAGGGTTCCTTTCCTCAACAACCTGCTTATCTACCATCACTTCTGCCCTTTTAGTTCTCAGCATTCACATCCAAGGGGCTCACCTCCTACAATATCCCATTTCTCTTCTTGCAGTCTTTCCTATGGTCAAGCTGCTCTGAGCAGGACTGTCACCCTTAAGGCATGGTGCTCTGGAATGACATCTACTCTCTGTCTCCCTTTCCTATACAGACATAAACAGTACCCTCTTCATGGGTGGTTTGGTGACTGGACAGTATTTTACAATGTTGTATAATGGGACTGCTATGAGTCAGAACTGACTTGACAATGTCTATGAGTAGCAACAGCAAGGTCTGTAGACCACACAGCACTGTAATCTATTCTGTACCCTCATGAGATGAGACAATATGTGTTACCTAAAAGAGCAATTGAGCCCAAGGGAAAAGGCAGATGTTGGGAGAATGTTGAAGAAGGCAGGCAAGTGAGGGTGCTTGGCACAGTATACGTAACTATGTATAGAACTATGTATGATGAAAAGAGATGTATGATCCCCCAATAAAATGGTTAAATCTTTTTTTTTAAAGAGCAATTGAGTAGAACTTGGGTTTCAGTCATAACCTCTTAGTAACAATGAGTTGTGGAATTCAGATATGTCACATCACTTGGGTTATTCTCACTTTTCTAATGGGTAGAATCTATGCTCAGTATTTTACCTCGTACAAATTATGGCTCTGTCTTTGGCCCTGGGTTAACCTTATGAACTAGAAGAAGAATCTTTGAAAGGACATATAGATATGTATATTTTATCATTTGGTTCACGAAATTCTAACATTCACAGAGCTAATGGCTCTGTGATCCACAAAAATAGAGAAAAAAATGAACATGTGGCTGCATTAAGGTGAATTTTATGGGAGAAAGAAATCTCATGGAGGTATGGTATTGTATTGACATTTTCATAGCTCTCTTTCTGGTATAAGGGAAAGAGTGCTTTTAACCTATTTAAAAACTATAATCTAGTAGCAAAACAGGTTGCACAATATGATTCAATTTTTAAAGAACATGTATAGAGCTCAACATACCAAGTTAATAATGGTATTTATCTCCCAGTGGTAAAGTTACAGATTTTCTAAAATTTCCTCTTCTTTGATTATCAGTATTTTCTCATTTTCCACTGTGCACACAACTTGCTTTTGTAATAATAAGGCAAAACTAATATTCAGAATCCTCCTTCAGGGTCTCACAATCTTTTAAAGTTTCTTTGTTTAGGAAATAATTCAGAATAAAATTTATGAATAACCAGAAGAAAACACATTCATAATTTCTGAGCATGTCTTGTAAGCAGAAAAATTTTCTTTTTTCTATTAACTTCTATTTCAGTCTTTTCAAGCTTCCTTTTTGAGATGACATTAGGTCACTATCCTTAACTGTCAGTCTTTCTCATCAAGAAGCAAGTTGTGCTCATCTTGCTAGGAAAATGGTTTTCTAGCTCAGGTTCACCTGTGTTTTCTGAAACCAACTATGGAGGTTTTTACACTGATTACCCTTCCCATCCAGAGGCAAGCAGTATAGTACAAAGAGTGGAAGATCTGGGTCCAAGTCCTGCCCTAGGTTGAATCAAGACTGCCCCTTCCAAACTGTGGGATCTTGATTCCATCACTCAACCTCACCCATCATCAGCATTTTAATCTGAAAAGTAGATTTATTAATACTTACCAAAAGGAGCTGTTGGATAAATAAATGCTGCACTGACAACCTCAAGGTGTGCAGTTCAAACCCACTTGAGATCCTCTGCTACCCCCAAAGACATATTGCCTCAACAAGCTCTGTCTATCTGTGCTGCTCTGAGTCAGGATGAACTTGAGGACAACGTGTTTGGGATGGGGAATACCTACAACACAGTGTCGTTTACCTTAAGAGAGATGACATGTTTAGTGGCTTATGTGACACCTGGAGCACAACAGTTGCTAATTAGAATGTGAGGAGCCCTGATGGCACGGTGGGTTACACACTGGACTACAGAAGTGTTGTTTGATTACTTAATATGACCTTTCAAGCCACCATCCTCTCTTTGGGGCTGTCTTGAACATTCTAGCCTCTATGTCTGGGTGTTTAGTCCCTTTTTGGAGTGAGCTTTATTATGCTAACAAGGGAAAATTAAAGTGGGATTTTTTTTTGACTCAAGCCACCATGCTTTCTTTTCTAAGAAAGTATGATGTATAGATTAGCCTTCACTTCCGATATCTGTATTAAAACAGAAATCTGTTAAAATAGCACTAAAGCTGTTTCCTCACTAGACACACTGCCAGCTGCCTGCTTAATTGAAAAAAGTAGGAGGCTGGGATCGTGAGACTAGATCTTGCCTACCAATGCATAGAAGTGATCTAAATGTCCTTTACCTAACCTTTGGATATCTGCACCTAAATCTATGCCTCCATCAAAGACCCAGTTACAAGCAAGACATCATCTTTGTGACACCCTATCCCATTGTGGGATGAAGTTAGGACTTTTCCACAATTATACCTACTCCAAAATATTAAGCACATAATAGTAACCATCTGCTAGCATCTGGTGTGGAAGTCAAAAGTTAGCTATTCTCTCTAAAGGCTCCAGTATCAGAGACCTTTTTCTCTCCCACAAAAGATAGGGCTGATTCCCTCTGTTAGGATGATTGGGTGGCTTCCCCTGAAGCCTGGGAGGCAGGGTTCACATGCTGCTCTTTGTGTGTGTGTGTGTGCCAATCTCTTTTTATTTTTTTCATGTTTAATCATTTTATTGGGGGCTCATACTTCATTTTTCATAATACATAAATACATAAATTGTGCCATGCTTCTTCACATGCCTATAGCTGTCATTTTGCTCTCTGAGCTTCCACCTTTCCATCTGAGCCTCTGACCTCAACCTCCCATCCCTTCCCCTCCATCCTTGCTCCCCACTCCCCCACCAACTCTCAATACACCATAAATTATTGTTTTCTCATAACGTACACTGTTCGATGCCTCTCTCCCCCAGTGTCTGTCCCCCTGGTGGGGGGTTATATGTAGATCCCTGAAGTTGGCTCCCCTTCTCCACCATGACCCTGACACCCACTTCTGAAGTGAGCATGTGCAAAAGATTAGTGATGAGTCATCAGATGACAAGTATCAGTCAGAAACCACCTATCAACCTGAGATTATCATTGGCCCAGAGCTAAGTGAACCATTGTGACTAGTGCTGAGCAACTTTGAAAAAGCTCACTTTCTTTGTCTGTATTTAATAAAGGATAATATTTGCTAACAAGAACATGGTTGGAACTACCAAATTACCCACCAGGTGTTTCCAAGCAAGTCCATAGCACTTTCTTGCTTTAGATTCGGTAGCTGTCTTGCCTCCACCTCACCTTCCTTCTTGAGACTTAAGCTGGCAGCCTGCCACCTGATCTAATTCACCCGCGTCCAGAGCCTTGAGTCAACAGTCTGTGTTAGTGTGAATGAGAATTCTCCAGACAGGCATAAGAACTTCAATTTGGCGCTTACCAGCCTCCACATCGACATGACCTATTTCCTTGATGGTTCATGAGTCCTGTAAGACATTACAGTGAGTTATGTAACTCTGAAATGTGAGGGGAAAAGCTGAAGGGAGGAAGAGGCAGTTGACATCAGTGGCAGTAGAGTGTATTCCACTTGACTTGTTACTGTGGAGTCCATTTTTAAGAGTAGCTATCCTACAGCACAGAATAGAGTTGCTCCTGTAGATTTCTGAGACTGTAAACCTTATAGGAATCGAACGTCTTGTCTTTCTCTTAGCGTGCAGCTGGTAATTTTGAACTTTGGACTTGTGGTTAGGAGCAGAAGGCTTAGCTCACCACACCAGCCAGCGGGGTTCATTAACAGTGACCTTACACAAACTGAATACAGAAGAAGCGAGACAAAGGTATCATGACTGCCATCAAGAGAAATCATTCGTGACATCAAATGGATCATGGTTCAAAGTAGGAAATACCAGGATATGTTTACTTGTGGCTTATGGATTATGGACAATCATTTGGTTTATGGGCCATAATCAACCATGGATAGCAAGGAGAAGAATGAGAATTCCAGAACATTTCTTGGTGGATATGTTGAGCCTCCACATAGATCAAGAGACAGTTGTTCCAACAGAGCAAAGGAATATTGCAGGGCTTAAAATCAGGAAAGGTGTAAGCCTGTGTTGTATCCTTTCACCAAAAATGTTCAATCTGTATGCTTAGCAAATAATGAGAGAATAAGATGAACTATATGAAGAAGAATATGATATCAGAATTGGAGGAAGACTCATTAACAACTTTCAATATACAGATGGTACAACCTTGCTTGCTGAAAGTAGAGTGGCTTGAATCTCTTACTAATGAAGATGGATTGCAATCTTCGATATGAATTCCAACTCAATACCAAAAAAAAAACCATCACAACTGAACCAGTAGTTAACATCATAGTACACAGAGAAAAAAATGAAGCTGTCAAGGATTTCATCTTGCGTTGGACCACAACCATTGCTCTTGGAAGCAGAAGTCAAGACATCAAAAGACAATCTGCATTGGATGAATCTGTTGGATGAGATCTCTTTAAAGTATTGCCGTCTAAGGATGCCACTTTAAGGGATCAGGTGTGCTTGACCAAGTCATCGTAATTTCAGTCTCCTCATTTGCATTGAAAATGGACATTCATTGGGGACCCAAAGCCCATCAATAGGTGAGGTGACATCTTTTGCAGAGGGATTACAAGGAGGAGATGAGTCAGTTAAGATACAAGGTAGGAGCTATGAAATTTGCAACCTTCCTCTAGTTCCCATGCTGCCTCCCACTCACTATCATGACCCCAATTCTACCACATAAATCCAGCTAGACCAGGAGATGTACAGTAAA